>PNEQ01032674.1:99769-117049 GCA_003012365.1 Medauroidea extradentata
GGCCCAGATCTGTCCTGTTCTGTTCCTTTATGGCCCAGATATGTCCTGTTTCTATTCCTCTATGACCCAGATCTGTCTTGTTCCTTTTCCTCCATGGCCCAGATCTTTCCTGTTCCTTTTCCTCCATGGCCAAGATCTGTCCTGTTCCTGTTCCTCTATGGCCCTGATCTGTCCTATTCCTGTATCTCTATGGCCCTGATCTGTCCTGTTCCTCTATGGCCCTGATCTGTCCTATTCCTGTATCTCTATGGCCCTGATCTGTCCTGTTCCTCTATGGCCCTGATCTGTCCTATTCCTGTATCTCTATGGCCCTGATCTGTCCTGTTCCTGTTCCTCTGTGGCCCAGATCTTGTTCCTCTTTGGCTGGATCTGTCATGTTCCTGTTCCTCTATGGCCCGGATCTGTTCTGTTCCTGTTCTTCTACTGCCCGGATCTGTCCTGTTCCTGTTCGTCTATTGCCGGATCTGCCCTGTTCCTGTTAATGTATTACCTGATCTTTCCTGTCACTCTATGGCCCATATCTATCCTGTTCCTCTATGGCCCATATTTGTCCTGTTCCTGTTCCTCTACGGCTCAGATCTGTCCTGTTCATTATCCTTTTTGGCCGGATCTGTTATGTTCCTGTTCCTCTATTGCCCAAATCTGTCATGTTCCTGTTCCTCTATGGCCCAAATCTGTCCTGTTCCTGTTTCTCTATGGCCCAGATCTGTCCTGTTCCTGTTCCTCTGTGGCCCAGATCTGTCCTGTTCTGTTCCTCTAGGGCCAAGGTCTATCATGTTCCTGTTCGTCTATGGCCCAGATCTGTCCTGTTCTGTTCCTCTAGGGCCAAGGTCTATCATGTTCCTGTTCGTCTATGGCCCAGATCTTGTTCCTCTTTAGCCGGATCTGTCCTGTTCCTGTTCCTGTATGGCCCGGATCTGTCCTGTTCCTGTATTGCCGGATCTGCCCTGTTCCTGTTCCTCTATTGCCTGATCTTTCCTGTCCTATGGCCCAGATCTATCCTGTTCCTCTATGGCCCATATCTGTCCTGTTCCTGTTCCTCTACGGCTCAGATCTGTCCTGTTCATGTTCCTCTTTGTCCGGATCTGTCCTGTTTCTATTCCTCTATGACCCAGATCTGTCCTGTTCCTTTTCCTCTATGACCCAGATCTATCCTGTTCCTGTTCCTCTATGGCCCAGATCTGTCCTGTTCTGTTCCTTTATGGCCCAGATATGTCCTGTTTCTATTCCTCTATGACCCAGATCTGTCTTGTTCCTTTTCCTCTATGGCCCAGATCTGTCCTGTTCCTTTTCCTCCATGGCCAAGATCTGTCCTGTTCCTGTTCCTCTATAGCCCTGATCTGTCCTATTCCTGTATCTCTATGGCCCTGATCTGTCCAGTTCCTGTTCCTCTATGGCCCTGATCTGTCCTATTCCTGTATCCCTATGGCCCTGATCTGTCCTGTTCCTGTTCCTCTATGGCCCTGATCTGTCCTATTCCTGTATCTCTATGGCCCGGATCTGTTCTGTTCCTGTTCTTCTACTGCCCGGATCTGTCCTGTTCCTGTTCCTCTATTGCCGGATCTGCCCTGTTCCTGTTAATGTATTACCTGATCTTTCCTGTTACTCTATGGCCCATATCTATCCTGTTCCTCTATGGCCCATATTTGTCCTGTTCCTGTTCCTCTACGGCTCAGATCTGTCCTGTTCATTATCCTTTTTGGCCGGATCTGTTATGTTCCTGTTCCTCTATTGCCCAGATCTGTCATGTTCCTGTTCCTCTATGGCCCAAATCTGTCCTGTTCCTGTTTCTCTATGGCCCAGATCTGTCCTGTTCCTGTTCCTCTGTGGCCCAGATCTGTCCTGTTCTGTTCCTCTAGGGCCAAGGTCTATCATGTTCCTGTTCGTCTATGGCCCAGATCTTGTTCCTCTTTAACCGGAGCTGTCCTGTTCCTGTTCCTGTATGGCCCGGATCTGTTCTGTTCCTGTTCTTCTACGGCCCGGATCTGTCCTGTTCCTGTATTGCCGGATCTGCCCTGTTCCTATTCCTCTATTGCCTGATCTTTCCTGTCCTTCTATGGCCCAGATCTATCCTGTTCCTCTATGGCCCATATCTGTCCTGTTCCTGTTCCTCTACGGCTCAGATCTGTCCTGTTCATGTTCCTCTTTGGCCGGATCTGTCCTGTTTCTATTCCTCTATGACCCAGATCTGTCCTGTTCCTTTTCCTCTATGTCCCAGATCTATCCTGTTCCTGTTTCTCTATGGCCCAGATCTGTCCTGTTCCTGTTTCTCTTATGGCCCTGATCTGTCCTGTTCTTGTTTTGGTAGTCACCCCCCCACCCCACCCTCAATTGCGGTGCAGAAGTCTGTCAAAAGAAAACCACAGAAAATAGTGAAATATAAATGAACAGAGTATGCTTCTGTCAACAGGAAACATACACAACATAAATTGACATACTTGAAATCGGGTCGAATAAAGCAAGGATAACCAATAGAAAGAAAAGAACTAGTCACTCCAATGCAGACAACACAATATAAATGAACCACAAATGTACGACATAATGATACGACGAAACAAAAGACAGTAGTTTTCCAGACACAACAAAAAAATTACGTTTGTAGATTCTAGAACTGGAATGTGTTCTCGTCTTCAGGTAATAACACGTTATGTCCGAGAACACGAGTGCGACTGATTCAGTTGCCAATGTATCCTGGTGACTTAGGCCAAGGTCACACTACGAGGTCCAACCTGTACAGTTAAATACATTCTGCAGCCATGTTTCATCATGTTTAAATCTAACATGTTTTACACGACCGAATATACTTTCTAACCTCAAAAAACTTGGAACCTGAAATGTACCATATTTAATTATTATCACATCGACACTCAACATTTGTGTCTTTTCAATTATCATATTGCATCTAACTGAAATGCTGTTGTGTGTAAAGTTGATATCATTATTTAACGCCTAAAAGTTAATTTAATTTTACGAGTGCAATATGTCCGACCAAAAAGCAGCCATATTTGTTATACAGATCGTTTCTCCAAGCAGCCAGTAGGAGAGAAGCATCGGAGATATGTCGTTCGAAACTGCATACATGAAACCAGTTTACTTTGAACGAGATGAGACTGCGATGAACTAGTTCGTAGCTCGTGTAACAGCTCCACAGAACTGGACATGTTTAAGTGAAGTAGTTTTGTATCCAGTGTGACTGCGGCCTAAACTTACTCTGCTTTTACGTTTCCCTATTAGCTTTGAGTTTCTTTGACAGACATCTGTATCGCAATGTAGTGTGTTCAAACAACTACGTACAGTCACGCGCTTCCGTTACACAACTCTTTCAAATGTTTAAAATGGTAGCTTCAGCGTTTACGCTACTTATCTTCTATACACTCGGCAAGAAACTGAAATATTCTAAGCTTGGCGCACAATATCCTTAATTCTCTACTCAATCATTTGCGTGATTATTTTCTTAAACTTTGATTTATATTTAAGGCCTCGCTCTGTAGTTTCGCAGTGGTTTCGAAAATATTTTTTTAAAACGCAAATTGATACATATATCACAAATTCATTCTGGCAGTTTTAACACTTACTTATCATCGTTTGTGTTTGAATTTTTCTGTTGCAATACACCAAACGGATTTTTAGATTTTTGCCACTAAAATACCACATATTTTGTCGTCAAAATAAGCCAAAATGAAGCTAAATGTTTTTTTATTAAACGGTACATTATTTAAAAAAAAAAAAACAGCTCTGGCAAAATTGTGTATCGTATGACTGTACACAGTCTCAAATTTTTTCAAAGCATTTGGTTAAAATTTTTTTGAGTTATTTGCAATTGTTTGAAATAAATGAAAGATTATGGCCTTAATAACAAAATTGTGTGGAAAAACGTGTGTGTTGTGTACACACTGGCACTGTTTACTAACAAGTTTCAGTACACAAAGAAAAAAATGTATGCGTGATGTTGGTTAATATATTAGATTTTGGAAAATCAGACCGTCATGTGCTCAGTAGGAAACAAAAATGTTGTTTCTATCGAAAGCATGTTAGCAGCCCTGCTTGCGTACTTCGCATGCGCAAAGGCTGAAACTGTGTATTACGCATGCGCGCGAACACACTACAATGAAAAATGAGACTAGGACTGGCTCTGTCTATGAAATTACGTTCGGAATTTTTGTCTGGAACCAGCGTATGCGGTACACACTGTCACAGTGCAGCTTGTAGTAAATTAGGTATGAAATTCTGTACTTAATTATGGATTGCGTGTTGTGGGCTTTATGGATAAACTATGCTTTGAAGGATGTTCAGTACCTGCCATCTTCGAATGCTTAAATTTTCGTTGTAAGTTCTTTACAATGAGATTTATTAATATTTTCCGTCTGACATGGCACCGTTATTGCCTTCTTAAGCGTTACCAGATTGTCACACCTTCACTACTTTTCTACGTTTTTTGACTAGTAACCTTCGAGAATAAGAAAGTCATTAACGATGGTTACAGGTATACAACGTAAGAAATTATTGAGTGCCTTGTCGAAGCATAAAACACTACAGGAAATGTATAGGCTGAATTAAACGCTCAAGTTCCATTATTCCGAAATGGCGGGTTATTATCCCTCTTAAGAATGAGTGATAGTTACTTTCTTGAATTTTGGTGTTTTATGTCTTAACTTGTCTTTTGGGTAAATTTTTGGTACTTTAATTTAACTACGGAATAAAATACATATTGTTATAATTTTAGACGCCGTACATATTTTTGACTTTACTGTCGTTACATATAGAATTGCAGTTAGAACATTCTTGTTACTTTCTTAACTGCAATTCGATCTGTAACAATAGTAACGGAAAATAAAGATTTACAGTATCTAAAATTCTATCAATATATATTATATTCCGTAGTTAGGTTGCAGTTCCATGCATTTATCCAGAAGAAAAGTTATGACACAAAATATAATAATTCAAAATGGTGACTACCACACGCTCTTAAATAGTTCATTGTATCCACCCTGCGTGCTGGCTGGGTGTGTGGGATAGATGAGGCGGTTGTGTTCAATGTCGCTTGAGCAGTTGTTGTCCGCGAGCCGCTGGGGGCTCAGGGAATACGTGGATTTTCGGGGCAGTTGCCGGCAGGGGTAGTAGGGATGTGCGGCCAGGGCTGGCGGGCTGTAGGGGGGAGGGACGTCGTATGTCGGAGTGCAAATGACCCCGAGACACGAGGGACAGGTGGCTTGAAGTGGTTGGTCCAGCAGCTGACCCTACTGTACCCTGGACCTGCAGAGAGAACCCATCCGGCCGTGATAACTAGCGCGCAGGGTAAACAGCTCCGCGTGGAATATCCCAGTTCTCAGACCATCGTTACCATATTCGATTTTTTTTTTTTTTCGTCCTCCCACTCAGCGATTGGGGGAAAAAAATCGTCGAAGCCGTTTCCCAGATGTGCTGCGTCAGCAGACTACTTTTCGCTCGTTGTCACGTAAGCACTTCTCGCGAGGCCCCTCCCCCCTCCTCCGTTTACGATCATGTACTTCTTTCAGTTTACTTGGTTGGTATCATTCCGCCGCGAGTACATACCAACATGTCTGTAAAACAAACGACTAAGTTATATTGACACTATAGTTTCGTAAAAACGCCCATAAACTTGCATTGAAATCTGCAGATATTTCGTACTAAATAGATTGGAGTTTTAAATGTTTGTTGCAATGGACGTTTACAATTAGAATTTATTGGTTTGTGGACATACGCCTTTACTCACTTGCATGAGTACGCGAGCAACGGCGTATGTCCACAGACCTATAAATTCCAAATATATTACTTAGAGAACTTAGTGCAAAATATTTAGTAACAATAATGGCTAATGCTGTTTGATGGGCGTGGTCTATTCCAGTTAATTTCGATAAATCTTTATAGCATGAACATATGCACTAGGACGTCGTTTAACAGACTTCTGAAAATTCACCTCGAGTTTAAAGGTTTTGCTCGCTTCCTAAGTAACTTAGAATTATGTAATGTGCACATATTTCTCAATGGAATGGCGCATTAACAATTTAGAAAAAACAGCATACATAGATTGTATGTTGGTTAGTTGTTTTTGTAACAGTAATTGGTTAAAAAAACTGCACTAATTAAATTTGTTTAGGATTTTACACTTGCAGAACTGTATTTCGTGATTCTCTGCAACAATTTAGCTAGACAGTCGGAGTTCTTGCTTAGCTATTTAGCGCTGCAAAATGCAGGCCTATTTTTCAAATGCTTTCTTTAAGTTTCCTTTCAACTGAATGTGTGTATGTTATTTGTAAGTATTTTTTAACGTTTATTAGTTGTCAGACGGTATTAAAGTAACATAATATTTTTTGAGAACAAATTATATTTTAATTAATTCAGTCTTAGTGCCAGTATCATGAAAATATTACAAAAATAAATTTGAATTAGATTGCACGTAAATTAAAAAAAGAAGTTACTTAGTCGTGGAATTGTTTCTCCTAATTTGCTGCCAACCCGACAGGGATCTTTTCCACATATTGTTTACGTTCATGAATGTGTTTGTTGACTTATTAACAGGTAAATATTTTAGTCAAAGTTTAGTTCAATCAGTGCATAGCTATTCGCTTATGGCATGTATTAGCGTTGATTTATTTCAGTAGTATACAAATTATACGCGTGAATTAGAAAAGGTAAAATCTATTAAGGTGACTCCCTCGGTAGATTGTGTTTGTGTGTATGAAAGGCTAATGTCGATGGACTGTAAATAAAGTCGCTGATTGGTGTACGTAATACAGTAGCTCCTCTATACCCAAGTCACTCAAATGGTGTGCAGTGGTTTACTTGTATTCTCTTATCTATGGGACTTTATGTGGTGGTCGCATCATTTTATCTGTGGAAAGTATGGATCAAAGTCTTACGCATATTTATGTTTTTTAGTTATTCGAATACGGTTAGTATTTTCACAAATACGGCAATCTTGAAAAAGCCGTTTGTAGGCATTTTCGACCGTAGAAAAATCGTGTTTATAATAAGCGTATTAAATGTTTTATAAAGTCACAGTTTGAAGCGCGTGTTCTTTTCTTAGATATACACATGCATTGAACATGTATTTGTTTCGTCACAATAAAAACACTCGCAACTCGCTGCAAAACATTTAAATGTCCAATTATGCAGCCACCTTAAAACAGACGTCAGTCAAGTGAATATACTTTACATTTCGGAATTTCAAGCTGATTCTTCCGTGGCTACCGTATGCCCTTAGCGTTCTTAGGGCCACGATTTTGTCGCGAAAAGATTTTTGCCCCACTTAGTTTCAGTGACTCACGTACACATCGGCAGTTCTGTGTCTATCTTCAGACACGTTTCTCATTTTACTGCACCAATCAGAATAAGATTATTGTGAGTCTGCACGTCTATAATTTGCCAAGGCCAGTGAGAGTAAAATCATCCAACCACAGACGATGTAGCAGAGCTGCAGGTGTGCACATGACGCATCGAAACCAAATGTTGCAAAAATCTTTTCGCTATAAAATCGCGGCTCTAAGCATTCTACAATGCTTTCCGGAACTTTTCCTTTGTTTGGAAACTAAGGGCCTCGTACTACATGTTATTTTCTTCTTAGTCTCAACCGTATAAACTCACGTGATACAATCTGTATCCACGCTCTAAATCTGAATTAGTTAATATTCACTTATTCACACCGATGGATGGAGCAGTTTCAACATACTGAATCAGTGAGAAACCACTGTGAAATCGGTCACTATTCACTGATTCCGGTAAATAGTGCCAACATTCCACAAGTAATCGCTCCAAGCGAATCCTTAAGGGCTTGTTCCCGAGTTTTTTTTTTTCAGACTGATGCCAATAACTCAAATATTTTTTAACCAAAAGTTTTGAAAAAAATTGAGTCAATGTGCAATTACACGATGCACAATACTGTTGACGCGTTTTTTTTAATAATGTGCCATTCGCCAGCAAAAAAATAATTTTCTTCATTTTTGCTTATTTTCACGACGAAAAACGTGGTACTTTGGGTAATGAAATCTAAAAAACTGTTCAGTATAATTCTACAAAAATTCAGCTACAAATTATAACATATAAGTGTCAAAACTGTGCAGAGAAATTTTGATATGAGTATTAGGTAGCAATAAAAAAATTATTTTCGAAATCACTGCAAAACTCCGCAACAAGGCCTTAACAAAGGCCGTAGCCCTGGGTCATATCTGGGGTAGGTGGTGAGGCAAGAGGGGCTTTTGCCCCGGGCCTCACTTTCTAGGGGGCCTCACTTTAAAAAAAGTGAAGAAATTATAAATAATTAAAATGAACTTGCCTTTTACTATACTTGGCGCAACAATACATAATATTCATTTAAATCTGTAAGAACTGCATTTTAGTAACTTACGTTATTTTTGTTTTGCTCGCATATATATTTGTAATATTTATTTATGAACTGAATGAATTTTACTGTGTTACTTGTAATTGTAATGTTTATATTAGTGACTACGAGCCAATACAAAGGTAAATATGCCATACCTTAAAATTATCACTGCATCGAAAAAGGGGAAAAAAACGGGGAAGGGGAGCTTACATTATCATAAAATGGCCCTACCATAGCAGACTCATCTCCCAGTTCCTCTCATTGTACCGAGTTATATGTCACCGTCTATAATGATCTCGCTGTCGAGACGTAAGTCCACTTACCTTACCACAGTGGCGGCTCGAGGATTGTTGGCAGGGAGGGCACAAGTTACAGAGAACTGTACACTGGTGTGAACACACCGCCGTATACCAATAACCATGAAATATATACTGACTACTTATTGTGTTGTGAGCAGTCAGTAATAAGCGGCACCTACATACCAGCGTGTCAGTGGCTGTAGTGTCAACTAACACACAACAATATACAGTTATCTGCAACTTGTGCCCTCCCTGGCAACAACCCTAGAGCCGCCACTGCCTTACCTTATCTCTTCTCCCGTAATCTGCTGCGCTCTTTACTCATTATCTCTATAGATTTTTTTGTTTGCTGTGTTACGAAACTAATATTTGAAGCTAGCAGGATGCATATACTTTATTACGCGTGCGCGGGTGCACTATGTCATCGAGTTCAAACTTCATGTTCTGTTGAAATTCGCCTATTTTTGTTAAATCCATTTCTCCATCTAAGTTTATGTTAACAAGGTTTTTTAAAATTATTTCTGCCAGTAAAACTGCTGAAATAGCTTCAATTTGCACATTGAAATCCAACCCTTTCCCGTCATGAGGACCCGCGGACCCCGCCGCTTTTTTGGGGGTTAACCATAAACTTTGCGACCACAGCACTGATAATAAACCGTAATCTTCGTCCATAACTGTTCGTTATTTCCTTATCGTGTGGAATAATAGAAGACTTAACATTCAAAAGGGGCTAAGTACCATTTTCGACCAAAATGAGTTAGGTGCATAGAAAGGTGCCAAAAGATTAGGTCGAAGACATACCTAAAGTGCTGTCTCCTAGTGATATTCATGTGCGCCGTACATCAGCACAATTAAATGGTTCGAGTAATAGAATGCATTCTAATACGTTGGGAAAAAATATATTGATGTTATTAAGTATTTTTTATTAATTACTATTCAATTGCTCCTATTTACTAATTTCCTATTGTAAAAATTATGCGAACGCATTTGGATAATTCCTTGTTCATTTGTTTGTTGCAATATACTTTTTTCGTAATTATCTCGAAACTTACCTTTTGGTACTTAGCCCCTTATGAATGTTAAGTCATCAATTCTGCTTTTGCATAAATAATCACAGAACTGTGCTTCTTGTGTTCTGCGAAAATAACGAAACGGTATCGTAATTTTCGATCTGTGAGGTGCTTTACGCGCGCTCAAGCCATTATTGTGTTATCGTCGGAAGCGCATTTGTTAGTAATGTGTTTTGCCGCGTACGAATGAAATGACCCAGTTATTACATGCCTTTGCGTAAATTTTGAAAGCGGCGTGGGAACAAATATCATGAAACCTGTAACGTAATGGCACATCACATATTATAGTGAGATGGAAAATTAGAAACGAAACAAAAGCAAATCATAGTTTCAGGTTCCTTAATTGAAGAGGTTTATATATATATATATATATATATATATATATATATATATATATATATATATATATAAAGTTCTTCGAACTAAATACTTGTATATTGTCTTTGAATGTTTCATGCGATGGGACAGAATGACAAGCTGTATTATTGTGGACATACGCCATTGCAATATTATTTGTATTATAATATATAATATTGCAATGGCGTATGTCCACAATAATACAGCTTGTAAAATACTTGTATGTCCAAAAGTTAATGGATAGGGTAAACAAACAACGTACGTGATAAGCCTTATACCATGACAAATATCGTATAGTAAAATAATGTATTTACTTAGGATAAAGTAATTTTTCATGCAGGAAATGTGTACTCAATATATAATATAAACTAATACCACAGTTAGACCTACATTTAACATTTCGTGGATATGGGTATTCGAAACCTTAAGGATCGTCCCTACACAGCAGAGACGTGAGCAAGCGGCACGGACATAACACTATGAGTGACAGCTGGATGTGTTCTCGTATAGAAGACACACTGAGGGTGGAAACCAAGGTAGATGTTTACTGCAGAGAAGTATCTGTGAGTGTAGACGAGAAAAAGGAACATAAAATAGGAAAGCACGCTTGGTTTTTATTCGGTTTTTTCACTAAAAGAGTTACTACAGGGTTTTAATACGTATATTTACTCACAAAGTATGCATCCGGGTTACTATAGGTGGTTCAGGTTAAAGCGAGCACTTTCGAAACCTTACATACTTTTTTCCTTCCAGATAATTTATAGTTCACTGCCACTTTTCAATGTAAACAAGGCAACTTAAGCAACAATTAAAATGTACAGAGTGTACTGTACTAAGTTCAGTGCCTACGTTCACAACATATATTTTTTGTTATCATTCTAAACCAGAAGGTCCCGTAAAGTGCTCATTTAATCGCGAACGACGTATATAAGTTTTTTTTGTTTACTAGCAGAATGCATGTTATAAATAAATGGAGGTGTATTACAATATTTTCCTTAAATACCAATTTTTTATAATCGCATTGGTATTCCAGATACGACTTAAGTATTTTCTTAAGAATAAAAGTACTGTCGTAGGTAAATTATTATTTGAGAAATTGGTATAAACAAGTCGTCCTGAAACGGCGCCAATTTATTGACTAGTGATGCTCCTTACGGGCGCGGTCTACCGCAATTTTCATCATCATCATCATTTTTTTTTATTTGTACCGGATATTTTTTTTCTTATTTTAGACACAAAATGTGACTAAATTTGGCTCTTATGAAATTTTTTTATCTCTCATAGTTTTCGCGTAATGGCTTGTTAAAGTCATATTTTGCATGTTTCCGTTTGAACGCGCCATTGCGCCAGACATCCCACCCTCACTAGTTGACAATGTTTGTGTACTCCCGCAAATGTGTTAGATAGTTGTATACACTCTAAGTCTGAATTAGTGAATATTCACTGATTCACGCTGTTGGATGAAGGAGTTACAACAATTCTAATCAGTGAAAATAGGCACTGTTTAATTATTGAATATTTACAGATTCCTTTTAATAATGCCAACATCTCGCAATTGAATCAGTGAATATTCACAGTTTTTTTTTTCATTTGTTTTCAAAGAACACTTTTTACGTATTGAATCAACGAAAAATTGCAGGAAAATCTATGGACATTTACTAATTAACTTGTAGAACGTTGGTACTCTTTATCGGAATCAGTAAATAGTCACCGATTTCACAGTGGTTTCTCACTGATTAAATTTTTTGAAACTGCTCCATCCATCGGCGTGAATCAGTGAATATTCACTAATTAAGATTTAGAGTGTAGAGACGATATTTGGAGACCAGTTTAGACGAACACAAATTGTTACCCATCCAGACCTGGGGAATGGAACCCAGAACCCCTCACACCAAAGTCGGCTGCTCAAACAACGGAGCTACGGAGGGTCGTCGCCCACTCTACACAGATGAAGAGCAACTAAAAAGTTATTAAAAATCAATCGCAAACGTCTTATTTGTTTACAAAATGTTTACAGTTTTCTCCTTGTATTTGCTTTTAACCTGAAAGTTGTTTGGTCTGGTTCACGTAATGTTTACTACCGTTAAGCTTACTTTTTTGTAGCTATTCGTGTTCTAGATGCCTTTTTTTTTTTCGCATAAACGAGCATATACGGTAAATGACGAACATGTTGAAATGTCCACCATCTTGACTTTAAAATTCTGTCTATCCAAGTAGTCGGAACTGAGTTCGGCCAACTTAACCGTTGGTTACATGTAACAGTACATTGAGAAACAGGAAACGTTGCCAATTAGCACTTAAAATATTATAGTATAACTTCGTTCCCCAAGGTAGCTATAAGTGCATAGAGTTACTATTTTATTCCAGTACCACCTGCCCTGTGACAGTTCGCTTTAGGTTACTTTAGGTTAATTTAAGCGGATGGTTTCCTAGGTATATTTTGAACTTAAGAGTCGATCATGACGTGAATTTGTGCGTAATAGGTATATATTTTTTAAGCTAAAGCGAACTGGCAGTTAGCTATATGTTTTGATGTTGGATTGAAATCAGTAAATAATTAAGTGCATATCTTGTTACGATAACACATTTGACAACAGTAACGATCAGAACCTCGAACTTTTTGCGAAAAAAGAATTTTGCCTCAGTTTCAGTGCCTTACCTGCAGCTCTGCTTCGTGTTTATTCACTGTAAAAAAAATTGTAAATTTACAAGGAAAATCTTGTAAACTAATATCACAACATTATTAAGGTAATAAATGTGAGATGTCCGAAACCTTTTAAAGTCGTTACAAATATTGTGAACACCTTTAGGAACTAGTAAAATAAATGGTAATGACTAAATTTTTCGATTTGAAACAAAATAAACATTGAAGACCAGACAAATTTTACAAAACATTTCGTAATTTTACAAAAAAAATTTGTAACTCTACAAACAATAATTGTTTGTAGAGTTACAAAATTATTGTAAAGTGAACCAAATATTAGCAGTAAATATACAAATTTTGTTTGTAGATTTACAGAAATGTTTGTAAATATACAAAGAAATGTGTAAAAGTACAAGTTTTTTTTGAAAATATTACAAAACATTTTTGTAGTGTTCCAAAAAACCTTTTAGTAAAAGTACAAACATTTTTTTTTACTGTGTTGGCAGCGTATATTTGTGAAGTGACGTGTCTAGTTTGGCTGCGCCAGTCACAATTAGGTTACTGCAACATCACACGTATGTGACTTTCGGGTAAAACTACAAGACACGTGACAGTTAAAATATCCGAGCTGCAGATGTGCCGGTAAGGCAGTGAAACTAACTGAGGTAAAACTTTTTTCGTGAAAACTTCGTGGCCCTAGTGATGACGGATAAACAGATTTTACTTAGAAATAACTTGTAAGGCATGATTTGCAATTATGTTTAATCGAAGTACAAGTTTGTTAGATTAAAGGAAACTACATTATAAATTAATATTTGCCGCTGCATCTTCACGAGCCTGCACATAAGTGTATGTTTGTTTCTTTATGCTGTAGTCCGACGTAAAGGTAAGGAAAGTTTCTGGGGAAGGTTGGTTCTCCTGGTCGGTGAGGGGAGAGGACTGGGGAAGTTTATTCAAGGCAAGTTGCGCGTATACGCAGGTGGTTCCTATCGCCAGTTCGCAAAGAAGTGGGACAAGAAGGGGTAAGAATGTTCTCCGAAGAGGAGATAAGAAAGTTCGATAAAAAGTGGAAATAGTTTTATAGTGAAACTTCAAGTGCCTCTTCAGTGCCGAAGGATAATTTGCTTGGGAAGAGAGGCAGATAAGAAAGAGAGGAAGTGGCAAGAACAAATACCTTCTCATGAACCAATTTAATTCACACCACACAACATAATGAAAAACGTTTAGCATATTTCATGATGACAGCCGAAAAAATTAACTACGTGATTCAACTTGTTATAGAATATTTTAGTTACGGCTGATAGCGTTCGTCTGTTTTCTGTTTGCTGTGTCGTCTCTCTCTCTCTCTCTCTCTCTCTCTCTCTCTTGTCATCTGTATGTTGTTATCGTTGTATTCGTTATTTTTTGTCGTCTTATTTAGTTGTTTATTTTATTCCTTTTTCTTGTCTTCTAGAATATTACGAATTAATTACTAGAGACATGCAAAATTCGCGTTATCATTTGGTAGCAGACTAAAATTCACATTCGTATACACAACAGAGCATAATATATTATTCAATTGGCCATGAACTATTATGTGTAGTCATTGGCGTGTGTTACGTCTGTAGAGATTGGCCTCTCTACCATGTAAGCATTCTTCACGGCAAGTCACGACAATATCGGCCAGCGGGAGACGTCGAACCAGCCTATAGTCACTCGGAGTCTAGTCAACTGTCAGAAAATAACGCGAATTTTGCACGTCTCTACTAATTACCGTTCTGGAGCCCCCCCCCCCTTTTATACCTTTTTTTCTGGGCAAAATACTTTCCGGAATTGTTTGTATGTTGCATGTAGGGAAAATGATATTTCGCGAATGCAATAACCTGCACGTTGGAATCCACTGTCTTATGTACAGTATGACCGTAAGTCATGGTTAGAGATCCGGAAATGTTACGGGATCAACAGCCTGCCGGATGGACTGCACAGTTCTGTATACACAGTGTCCTCAGCTACTTGTACATTGCCTGTTGCTCCAGTGAGCTGCCAGTAGCACATTTGCCCAGATAGCGCGGGTGGATAGTGTATGTGTCCTGCTGATCTGATATTGGTTCACTGTCTTATAAGATGATAGTCATTAACGGTGACCCAGTCACTAAACTGTTAATTTGTACAGGAGTGTGAAATATAACGTCTTATCACATGAATTCGCGACATTGGTCTCCAGTCAAGATGCACGGCTGATCCGTTGTAGGGCAATTCGTGGTGTAGCGTCATCACATGTGTGCGCATGTGCGTGCACATCGTACTACAGAAACTTGGACAAGAGTTTTACTTTCATTTGCTGTAGATTTCATATTTCTATCTTCTTTTTTTGCTTTCCTGTAACCGGTCAAAAGTGCACCATCCGGTCAAAATTGCGTCATGACTTTACGAACGGACTGTATACTAAAGCGTCAATCTTTTGACTATTAGCTGTTACTCACAGCATACAGTGAACGAATAGACGGGACTTGAGTATGCACAGGAGAGTTGGTTCTAACATGCAGGTCATTGGATACCGTAAAGCGGGGTCACTTTGCACTACATATTTTTGTTGTAAGTGAAGGTTTGCTGAATCGCAAACTGTTGAAGACTTTGCCATTCATAGCTTTAATAATAATCAATACTTTAGAGTGACTATTATCCTGGAATTACAACATAGAACGAAATAAATCTAATGGTGCAAAGTTATCCATGGGGGTGCAAAGTATCCTCACTTTACGGTACGCGAAATTTTCCGGCTTCTACAGCTGTTACTCACAGCATACAATAAGCGAGTAGGCGGGGCTTGAGTATGCATAGGACCTTGGATTATAGCGCGCGGGTTATTGAACTCGCAAAATTCTCCTTTCTCTAGTTATATGTTTCTTAACAACTAATGAGGGCCGTGTTTGGCTCAGTGGCTAGAGCGCTCGCCTCCCACCAAGGCTATCCGTGCTCGATTCCCGGCGGGGTTGGTCCCCGGATTTCCGCATGTGGCAATCGTGTCGGACGCTGCCACAGGTCAGCGGGCTTTCTTGGGATCTCCCGTTTTCCCCACTTCGCAGCTCCATACACACCTCATGTCACCGCACACCAGCGGTAAAGACTTTGATGTTGGTTTTTTTCTCTTTATTTGACTGTAGGGTTTTTCTGCAACCCGGCAACGTTCGGTCGCTGTGGCGTACGAAAAAAAAATGTGTGTAGTTATTATAAGGTGTTTACAGCAGATGTGTTTTACGATATTGATGCCGGAAGCTTAGTTCCGCACCAACTCCTCGCAGGGGCCGTGGATTCGTAACGACGAGCTCGTACGTCGAAGACTTCTTCGGCCATTTTGTTCGACTTCCTGTCGCCGACGCCCGAAGAAGTGTTCGGTCTACTTCCTCCAGCGGGGCGGTCAGTGGTCGACCTCCCTCTTCGTCGCGACGGTGCGCTGGCTGGGATTAATTGCCCGTGGCGTCGCTCGCGGAAGGCGTCGGTTCGCCGCGGTATATTTCTTTCGAGAGGGTTAAGGGGGTGATAAGGAGGGGGTGCCGACACCAAGGAGTGCTCTTGGCACGAGTGTTATATATAGCAGTTTATGGAGGCCGCCTACCGCGGGGATGAAAAGAGGCGTATGGAAATTTTTATCGGCAGCAGCGGGTAGTGTAGGTGTTGGAGTGAGAGATAGGGGCTGGTTGGGTGAGAGATAGGGGTTGGTTGGGGGTAGGCCAGGTGACGCAGTATTCGGGAGGCGTACCTACCTCCCTCGCTGGGGCGCGTGTATTGTCGGGTCGCAGGGCTTCCCCTACCCTCTCTCACTCACCTAGGGGGAGGGGGGGTGCACGACAACAGACCTGGACTGCCAGACGATCGATGACGCGCGACTTGCCCCGTATCGATGCTCCGCCGGCGTGGCAGGCTCCTTTTCAGCGCCGGGGGTGGATTTATATGCGCGTCGCTTCCACGTCGAGACGCACCAATGGAACCGAGCCGGCGACCTTACCTTCCTCGCTGGAGGGCGGTCTTCCAAGTGAGGCAGTCATCCACACCTCCTCTTGCCAGAAGCCGCCTTGCGTGCACAGAAGTAAAAAAAAAAAAAAAAAAAACAGTTTTGTAGTTGCCACAAAATATTCCGTCAGTGCAGACCCTACCAAGCATTTTTGTAGCGAAGACCGAATATTCTGCAGTCCACAAAATGTATTTATTAGTAAGCTTATTATTTCATAATCACTGGAGACAGGAGAATGTTGCGGATTCAGTGATCTGCATGTTAGAATCTTATCTTATGTACACTCAAGCCCCGACTGTTTGTACATTAACCGTTACTCAATGGAACAGCAGACAATTAAGGCTCGGCATCAGTCACCATATTGAATTATTTTATTTTTCGTTCTGTAACATACCACGATATCTCGTGGAGATTACAGTATGTAAATGAGAGTCCATGTTGGGGACGTTAAGACATTTACGCACATATTAGTAATTTTAGTAACTCGGTAAAACCCTGGCATGTTATTTTAAGGTAGTAAGATTTAAGTGTATTTATTATGCTGTTGTAATGTATATTGTGTTAAGTATAATGTAAAC
>PNEQ01032675.1:8487-29563 GCA_003012365.1 Medauroidea extradentata
ATAAATGCCTCATGGATGCAGCTGCAGGTACCAGTGTTGTTGTGCGTGAGCTATAAATCTTCATAAATGCCTCATGGATGCAGCTGCCAGTGTTGTTGTGTGTGAGCTATAAATCCTCATAAATGCCTCATGGATGTAGTTGCAGGTACCAGTGTTGTTGTGCGTGAGCTATAAATCTTCATAAATGCCTCATGGATGCAGCTGCCAGTGTTGTTGTGTGTGAGCTATAAATCATCATAAATGCCTCATGGATGTAGTTGCAGCTACCAGTGTTGTTGTGCGTGAGCTATAAATCTTCATAAATGCCTCATGGATGCAGCTGCAAGTACCAGTGTTGTTGTGCGTGAGCTATAAATCTTCATAAATGCCTCATGGATGCAGCTGCCAGTGTTGTGCGTGAGCTATAAATCCTCATAAATGCCTCATGGATGCAGCTGCAAGTACCAGTGTTGTTGTGCGTGAGCTATAAATCTTCATAAATGCCTCATGGATGCAGCTGCCAGTGTTGTTGTGCGTGAGCTATAAATCCTCATAAATGCCTCATGGATGCAGCTGCAGCTACCAGTGTTGTCAGGACACCTAAGTTTCAGCAGGTAACTAACTACATGTGACCACTACACAAGATATCTTGTGCAATTCAACAAAGTTTCTGTACGTATGCGTAACCGTAGAAACACTTAGTGTGCATTCAATCATTCACATTCGCATTGTGACGTAGGGCACGTAGCCTAAGTATGTGACTGAGTTGGTCAACTTTCTACTTCTTACGTTCGTATAAGTGGTGGTCGTGAATCCAGGTTTCAGTAGTTGTAAGAACGTAAGACTTAACTTAATGTTAGTATTGTTTTTTTAATACTTCCTCTTTTTTTTCGTAAATTGGTTTATTTATTGACTGTCGTTCAATTTATACTGATGCCTACCTACAATCGAATCTAACTATGGACGTAGGTGTACCCTAATCTCATCGTACAGTGACGTCAGTTTGGACGCAGTTCTAACATGGTCTTCAATGTTGTAATGTCCTAACTTGAGCTTGCTGATATCGCCACAGTAAATACAGAGAACTTAACGTTTCACCAAAATATGAATTTAAAAATTTGAAACTGGCAAATTTTTCTCACGAGTTTATATTTACTATAAATATTATTTACCGCTACTTTTAGTGCATCTGCTGAAATAGTTATTTACCGGATATAATTTATTTTGCGTCCCTGTTATTGCATTATAATTTTCAAACTATTAACGCATAATATATTATACACTTAAATAAACTGTGCTGTTAAAATTGTAATGTTACGTATTATAATTTACCTTAAATTGGAAATACAGCCGGAATTGTATTTATAATTTTCTTATGCAATTTTTATTTAGGTATTAGTCGTTTTAATGTTCAATGCAATGTATTATTGGCATGAATTTATTATATTTTAATTTGTTTGTTACTGTCTGTAATGTTTATTTTACAATGTTATGATATTTACGCGTGAGAAAACGTATATTGTAAACAAGTACAGTTTTCTTTGTATTTCTCACCTTATGAAGCTCGATTTTCAGAACTTGTTGCTTGGGACACAGACTGTCTTAGGACACAGCCTGGGATCCAGCTAGTGCAGATATGCCATACATGTGTCATAATTTACTGTCGTGCAGGTTAGCCTCCAAGAACATATGTGAACTCAAGCATATAGCAGCTGTTCATTAGCTGCAGCTCGCTTCCACAGTGATATGGACTTACATGTTTGTTATTGCATCAGCGACTTGCAGGTGTCAAATAAGTCAAGAGCCAATCGCGAAAGTGACTCCAACGTACATTTTTTGGAATTCTAGCTTGTGCTTAAAAGAAAACAGGGAATTTTCCAGGCCTCTAGTTATACCGTGAACGTTTTTTGTGCCAACATATCCTTGAAAACACTGTAGTTAATTGCAACACATATGATGGGGTATTATACGTCTGACACAACGTAGTTGTCTGCAGACCAATAACAGGCATTAAATATTACAATAGCGGTGTTCTTATTGGCTCAGTCAAATAGGGCAACAACCCAACGTACAAGGGAACGCCTGTCATCTTCTGGTAAGCTGCACGTGCGTTGAAACTTAGCAAACAGTCAAGTTTTCCCGCGATAAGCCATCATCTCTATCTACGGCGCAGTGAATCCAATCTTAAAACGTTAGGTACGAGGAGTGTTGTGAACCCGGCCTTAGAGAAGCGCGGTGGAGGTGTGAACTCGGAGTAGTTAGTGATGATGGCAGGCAGGTGTGGAGGCTGGACGAGGTAGCGGGGCCAGTGTTGGTCCAGAGGGCGTGGTCCTTACAGCTTATATTACTGCCCGCACACGTGTGCCAGCACCGTGTGTCTTCCTACCTTCAGACTGTCCCGTACCTACCTCCTTACCTTCCACATACCACCGCTCTGCTGCAGCCCAGTCATCACAACACTGTCTTACAACCCAGTGTTACTTGCAAGCTAGGAGCTCGCAAGTGATGACCCAGCGAGGTGACGCAACGGTAATACGTTGGAAGCGTATTTGGGATGACCCGGGTTCAATCTCCAACTCCGGCCATCCTGATTTAGGTTTTCGATAATTTATCTAAATCGCTCCAGGTGAATGCTGGGATGGTAACTTAACAAAGACCATGGCCGACTCCTCTCCCAGCTGCTGTCCTTGTACCAAGTTGTGAGTCAGAGTCTCTGATGACTTCACTGTCGACGAGACATAAAGTTCAATTACCTTACCTCAGAAGTGATAGATAAAACCAGTGCTTATTGGTGAAGATAACTACGAAACATTTTGTTTCAGTGCCCTATGTTCACATCTGCATCTCACTTTTCAGCTTCATGTTTATTGACAGCGTGCATTTGTGTATAGGTGGATAGCGATACGGCGAGCATTTTTGAAGCCGATATTGTCTAGAATAACAACTAGAGATGGTAGTTTATCGCGGGAAAACTTGACTGCTTGATAGGTTTCAACGCACGCTCAGCTTATCAGAAGATTATTGGTTTTCGTTTGTACGTAGATCTGTTGCCCTATTTGACTGAGCCAATAAGAATCCCGCTATTGTAATGTTTGATGCCTGTTATTGGTTTTCAGACAGCTGCGTTGTGTCAGACGTATATCAGCCAATCATATGTGTTGCAATTAACTACAGTGTTTTCAAGGGTATGTTGGCACGAAACATTTTCACGATACATCATAATCTATAATAACAACTAAGAATTATTACTTCTTGTGGCCTTAGATGTAATATTTTGGATATGGTATATCTTCACACTTTGATTGTTAACTAAGTAGCTCCGATTGCGTAATAAATGACAGGAAAGTTTAAACAATCTGTAAGTAAGTAAGTAACTAGGGTTTCAAAGTACTTACACTATCCTGAACCACTTATAGACAAGTAGCTCATTTGACTGTGCCACTGATAATGAGAAAACTGCGACACCATACGTCTCTGATTTGCTGATAGATCCTCGAGACGTTGGAGACATTTGAAAGAAGCTATTTTATCATTATACCTAGACGGGAAAAATTGACGGGTTCAGTGACGTGTAGGCTAGCCTGCAAGAACATATGTGTATTCAAGTATACTCCAGCTGCTCACTGGTAGCGACACCTGGTTGTAGCGGAAATATTTCTCCCTAACTTTGTTTCCGTGCCTTACGTGCACATCTGCAGTTCTGCTTCGTGGTCACTGATTTTATATTATAACTCTCAAGAGCCTTGCGATTATACCGGCAAATCACAGACGTGTGATGTTGCAGGAACGTTATTGTAATTGACTCAGTGAAATTAGATACGGCTCTTCACATAGACACGCTGCCAATAAGAACTGCAGATGTGCAGGTAAGGCGCTGAAACAAACTAGAGACAAATTCTTTTAACCATAAAACATGGGTCCCTACTCAATAGCTGCTCGCTGATACACTGATCTTACATGATTGGATCTGCACGTTGTTGCTTATTTATTAGTGGCCTATCAACATCCGGGTAGTGTCAAGGGGGATTGATCCATCAGATAGGTTTTACGGTTTTTCTTATAAATCAGGGAATAGATCCATAGTTTTACTGTTTTCACGCTGACAAGGCACAGTTTATTGTTTCATTCACTTTTTAGAATCCATATGACATTGTTTCTGTTACTGTTGCGTACTCTGTAGCCGCTTCCGTAAATAAAGCAATTTTTCCTTTACAGCGGTTTCCCGTTGCAAAATAATGAATATATTATGGTTCCAGCAATTACAGAAAATCGACTAAGATTGTATCTATGCCTTGTCGTGACAAAAATTTTGATACCTCGACTGGAACAGAAGTTATCGAGAAGAAGCAGATAAATCCAAGGTGGTAGGGATCAATACCCCTTAACTAGGTCAATCTCCAATTACAACAGCGGCACGAACTTAACGTTCTTTCAATTCTCGTGTGTGTCCAAAACAAAACGCGAATTTTTTTAGGTCTTAAATTATACCAAGAGTAAAACACACAAGTCTCGTATTTAGTTACGTATAAACTGTACCATATCAGAGTTTTTTTTTTAAACCAGTTTCTCAAAAAACTTCGAAAATATATTTTGTCAATTGCAGCAGAGTACAAAAATGTTGTATGTGGAATTTACTTTAAATAAACTATAACGCAATGCCTGTTCTAGGAAATTCAAACAAAAACTTTAACCACTTGAAAATCTGTAGCATACTTTCGTAATAGCCACACGAATAAAAAAGTTTTCGCAATTGATTCGCAATGTTTGGCATGTAAAAATACCACAGTATGTTTTACTATGTAGAGATGGACGTGTCCAGGTGAGAGGTAAAACTGGAACCCACAGCTTCTCGGCCCAGCTGTGGCTTGCGTAATTCGACCCCCGTGCACAGGAGTGGGTGCGCCAGTAAACTTTTATATTCCTTATTATAGCTCGCCCTTTCTCCTGGAGGAAGGTCGGTTCAACAGCGTGGGCTGCAGGAGAAACTGCTTGCAAACCAGTCTCGGTGGAGCTGTAGCTGGGAGTGGAACCCTGGACATTTAGCTAACATGTCGCCAGGTCTCTATACAACCTGCTGGGACGTATTCTGCTGGAAGCATGATGCCGGAATAACAATGGCGCCGCAGAAGCGAAACCAATGATGCAAAAGCGACACTAAAAATAATTCTCGTTATTGTGAACAGTAGTTTGCCTGCTATCGAGAAATATGTATAAAAACATATAAATAGTTTATTGCCACTGCATACTAACCTCCAGTACGACAGCCACAGATGTTTACAGTATTTACCAGTAATTCAGTTTTTTTTTTTTTCGTTAATTTGTAAATGCTCACTGCCGTTCCGGAATGTGGAAATGAAGGCTTAATTACATGTTTCTTTAATGGGGCATGTTAGAAGAGGTTATAGTGTTTTCAGTTTCTGAGCCATGGCATTTATTCGAATTGTATTATAAAGATTTTCTCTTCGACAAGGTATAGGATACATTCTTGGTAAACTGCTTGACAAATAATAATTGAATAGTTCATTAATTTGTCATGCAGAATCATTGCAAGAGAATTCTTGTAAGTTAATATACAATTATCTTGCAGTGATTCTGCATGACAAATTATTAAAAGATTCCGTTATTATGTATGTTAAGCAGTTTACTAAGAACATATCCTATGTCTTGTCGATGAGAAAATTTTTATATTACAATTTTAAATAAATGTTATGGCTCAAAAAAACTGAAAACACAGTAACATTTGCTAACACTCCTCCTTAAGGTTATGGTTTACTGACGGTAACCAACAAAAATCTCTCTTCAAGTATATAAACGCAATTCACTACTAACTTGTCAAAATTACAAACATTTCGGAGCAAAATTTAATTCAAACTCGAATAAAATAGATGTAATTTCCGTTTGGAATTCGCGTCGCGTCCGCCATTTCTTATCGAGGATATGTCACAGAATCCTCGGTGGTGATTGGCGGACATATTTTTTGTTTCCGTGTTGCGGCAGTCGTCGTTTCTGTCGCGACGTTGTGATTCCGGCATGACGCGCACCGTAACCGTATTGGAGAACGGAACAAGATCGTGCGCTCGTACTGGACGCGAGATTCAAAAAATTATTCGAATACGTGGCTATATGATGAAGAGACACAATGTGGAGGCGGTAGCTGTAAGTTTCTGTACTTAACCGATCAATTATATTTTGTAAGCACGACGTGTCTAATATCTGTGCAAAAATGTACGTAACATCTATATAGTAGAAACAATGAAATAAACAACATGAGAAATGTGTTTTCAAGGTATCCACTTAGTCTGCTTTTCTGGGTCTTCATATATTCTAACATTGCTAGCTTCCCCTGGATGGATAAACCAATAAACGCCGTTTTTGGATCTATTCTACGCTATAGTATCACTCATACTGTGGCTCTCATTATACATATAATACTCTTCTATTCATACCTGTAACGTTACATGCATGTTTCATGATAAAATTAATGATTTGTTGCTATCGTGTATTATAAAATGAGCAAGCAAAGTATTAACATAATTTAAAAATACGCGCGGGCACTCTGCAGTACTTTATTGCTTTTTTTTCGTCTGTTTGAAAGAGTGAGGTTGTAGAAATACACGGTAAAAGTGTCATGGCTGCCGTCTTCAAGGCGTTGCGGAATCGCATCTCACGACCCCAAGAGCATGTGAGATTTTTCCGCATGGAATAATTTCATTTCGAAGTTATTTTCACTCAAGAATAGCAAAATGGAATCCATTACGAAATTCCGAGAAAACTCGCAATGGAATAATCTCGCATCATTTCAAGAATTGGCTCCCAGACACGGGAGATCGTCACCACGAGGTTATCTGGCCGCTCGTAGTATACTACCTAGTTTTCATGACACGCATGGATTTGTCCAGCCTGACCGCCAGAGTACTAGAGAGACTCACAGGATGTTCCTTGCAACAAAACACTCACCTTGGTAGGAGTGGGGGGGGGGGGAAGCACCCTAACAGCAATACGTCCTGGTCAACACAAACGAATTAACAAATAAATGAACAATCCTTAACCTTTGACGTATACACATAAGATCCGCCAACAGCATGTCGCAGATAAGAGTCTCGGTGTGGAAATATCTTTCCCGGAATAGAAGTTTTAGTCAAACAGTAACGTGATTGTGGAAATGGTAAGGAAAATTCCCAGGATTGATTACAGCAGCCAACTTCCTCGGAAAATATTTAAACGCTCAAGGAATAGCTTGCTAAATACGTGTTTATTTTCACAATGCCATCAAAAGTCTGAACCTTCGTGAACCCCACTTTCAATACCACATTACATATTATAATATTGCTTAATAATTTGACTCGGTTATGATAACAATGTTTGTTTTAGTACTGCAAATAGTTATATTACTTAATATTTTCATTGTTCCTACTGCATGAATAAATAAATCACAAGTATCAAGACAAGTGTTGAATGGCAGATATGAGATTGTTTCCAGCGGTGTAGCCTACGCAATATGTTCAGAAGGTACCGGACATAAGCTAATATGTCATATTTCGCACTATTCGAAAAAAACTACCAGTAAATATACGTTATTTATTTTCCAAAGGTGTGTGAAACCGATATTAATGGGAACGGGATAGTACAGGTAAATGTAAATATGTTTAGTTTTACACGCCCTCATGCTGTATTTCTCCCTCATTCTACACACAGATACACACATGATGTAACAACATGCTGTGCAACTTTCTTTGTTATAATCTCGTAAGGAAGTGTGCTTATGAATTTTTTAAAACAGCGTTTATCTATATTTTATTTCCTTTATTCAACCAACCGAAAATTAATGCTTTTTTTGTGTACTAATTACATAGGTGCCTGTATTATCTCAAATCGTTCTTCATTAACAGCTTGCAAAGCACTTAATATTTATGAAAAACATAAATTCTAGTTTTATAACAGTGGAAATATATTTGAGGCCATTACTTCCTGTCTCGTGTTATACGCATCAAACAAACTATAGCCCTAGTTTCTGTGCCTTTTGCATCTTTCTTAACTCAGAAAGTTAACAACTGCAAAATTGTCTTGATGTTTGCTTAACCAAAACTTTTTGCATACTAAATATCCTGACAATAGCAATAAAACGAGGGCATTAATATATATTTACGAGCTGTCGAAATTAATGTGTTTACGAAATTGAGCCAACACCTAAGCTATTCAGTCGGCAAATATGTTAAATTAAATATTAGTAAAGTTCCTAGTGTAATTTTGTTAATATTTTATGGAAAATAGCAAAATGACACATGTTTGGAAAGTTCGTAACACCATTTGCTTCCACGACTTCGTAAAATTTCAAAATAGTCGCCTTTAAATAAGATTTTCATTAACGCTCAATTTTGAAAATGTACGAAACGTAAATTTGAAATAAATTTCCAGTAATTTTATACCAATTTATAAGCGACTCTTTGAATGATTCTGAAAAATATTAACACCTTTACGAAACTCACCTAATTATTTTCTTTCAAAAAATGTATCTGCAGTTGATAATTTTTTCTTATTTTGAGCCTGTTTAGTGCAGTGTTATCACTGCTACTGCTTTCTTAATAACTTAAATTAATTAAAAATATTTTTGTCATATCGTTACAGTTTTATTTTCGTTTAGAAATGAAACTGTGGTTTTTCTTTTGTTTTATCGATGATTCTAATAATGGTATTCAACTCTTTGAAGTTGATTACGTACATTTCTATTGCTTAAAATAAGTTTCTATAAGAATTTGAACCTTAAAAATACGTATTTCATAGCCGCCATTTTGAAATTTCAAAACGGTATCTGTGCAAATATATTTCCACATTCTTCAGGTTGCGAGTGTTTCCAATATGTGCCATTTACCTAACTAATCTCCATTAATTCAGAACGAAAAACTATGTTTTTACTTACGCATGCTCACTATAAGAAACAACTAATTTAATTTTGGAGATTCACATGAATCTACCAGATATCGTCATTGGTTAAGTGCAGTACAATCATTATGTTACTGAAAAGTCAGTAACAGTTGCTAGTGAAAAACCTTTAAACTATTTTACAAGTTAGAAACATTTTCAAAGATAAGGGTTTGTAAATAAGAGTGTTCAAGATATATTGCTTCCTTGAAAGTGAGAGAACAATAATTATTAGGAAACACTGGCAACATTAGAGGTTATTTTGAGCACGATATATCCGAGCGTGGCGGAGCAGTGGTGAAACACTCGCCTCGCTCCGGCCATCCTGATTTCGGTTTTCCAGGGTTTTCCGAAACCACTCCAGGCAAATACTGGGATGGTTCTTTAAATTGGCCCTGGCCAATTCCTTCCCTCTTTCCCTCGTATACCTCTATCAAGGCCACGTGCTGATCGTAAGCATGTAAAACAAAATTATTAAATACAAATACACACTGTAAAAAAGTTTAGGTAAATTTACTCTACATGCAATGCAAGCTAATTACCTCTACAAGTGAGGGAAAATTACTCAACACATGTCAAGGAAAGTTACTCAACTGGTAATGTAATTTTTCATTACATATTGCCGCAAGCCCTCTAGGACAATTTGACATAACGTGCGAGCGAAACTTCCTTGCGGAAATTTCCACACAGATTCGGAAATCAGATTTCCCTCTCAAGGTTTGGGAATATTACCATACATATGATGAGTAACATTACTAACTTTTTTTACAGTGTACACAAATATATTGATGGTTAGACAAATAAGGTAATACACTCAAAATAGTTTTATGCGCTACACATGTAACTTATCACGGAAATCTTACATGAGAGTCCAGACGTGGTATCACAGATCTGTGCTGCATGTGAACTTACAACTTTCTGCAGTCTCTGCGTTAAAAAAACGTTTAATTTGTAGACTGCCATTCAAGTTTATTAAAGAACCATACACATGTTTGTATGTTAGTATGTCAACTTAAGAACCGCCTACCACGCGCTCTAAATACATTGTAATTTACAGGGAAATACGTCATTTTACGGAATAACTCCATGCGACCATCGTGCCCATTGCTCGAAAAGAAAACACTTGTAACACAAGGACGGGACGTCATTGTTAAGACACAATACTAATTAATAGAATGTTTCGAAGGCTTCTTTCAAATGTAACTGAAAAAAATCTTTTCAAATTGCCGCACTTCAAAATATACCAACTGGATGTATGTGAAACTCAGATACAAACGTGCATTGAAACTCGCTGCAGATTTCACTATAGGCCGACCAAGATAAAGAGAGCACTAAAAATTTAACCCTTAAAAATATCACATGCTGTTACTGCATATAATTGAACATTAATTGCCTTACTACTTGTACGGTTGGCAGCGACATTACGTATTATAGTTTCGTGTATTTGCCTAGTTTTAAATACAACAATAGTGAAACAAAATCAACTGAAATCGTAATAGTGATAAATTTCTTTATCGAACTGTATCGATTCCTACCGACTGCACAACTTATCTGACACGCGCAAACATCAAATGACGTGTCCAAAGAGGTTAGACATTTCCCGTTGTTAACCGTTACGCGCTGAGATATACGAGTTGGCTGAAAATAGAAGTTTAGCAATGGTATTTTTGAGTGCTCACTTAATCCCGAACCGCCTAAAGTAAAATTATATGGTCACCGTTTAAACTTCCGTAGTAAGAATGGATCGGCGGGAATCTTGAACGTTAATTCAGGGCTTGGCTGGTTGCGGCGATGCGGCATTTGATGCACGCTTCAAGGTCGCCCTTATTGCTCCGTTATTTCTGAGCCTCCTACGCGCGGCATTCTTAAGAAAGAACATTATGTTTTAATTTATTTTTAATGCTAGGTTGTTTTTGTACTTGATACATGTTCCTAATTTTGACTTCACATGTGTGACTTTCATACCGTTATAAATAATATTTTGTGAAAATGTAGCAGAAAATCTTTAAACATAGTCTCAAAAAAACTATAGTATTTTTTATACTACTATTATTGGATGATACAAATTTTGACACACATTAACATTATTTTTGGAACAAATCACTCACGTTCTGTGTTAAAACTGTACAGCTGTAATGGGGCTTGTAAAGATTAACAGTGCTTGAAATAAACAGCAGCTAATATCGACACAGAACCTTCAGTGGTGTACATGGCACGTTGGAGTCGAGCAAACGCTCAACTTTTCCACGATTTCCCACTGTATATAGCCATACTTAATTATATATTTACGACAATACGATAGTGGTCACCTACATTAAACATCATCAGCTATATCAAAAATACAGCCGCAAATATATAAATTTGAGCGATTCAGATAAAGTTTGTTATTTATTTTCCAAATGGCACCAAATTCGACATTTCGAGTTGTCAGTGTTTCCCTTACAGTCGAAGTTTCGACATTTTATGGTAACTATGAGGAGCTAGGGATTCCTTAGGCTTCCTACAACAATATTAGCCCCTCTCAAATATATGTGACCGCACTACCGCTATGTAAAGTGCCCAGGAAGGGTGGAAGAGAGGAAAGAGCGTTGTCCTCGCTGTAATGCGATGATAAGCGTATTATTGGAACTTGTGGCTGGACTCAAATGATTTACACAGAGCACAGGCATTTAACAAACCTGTTTAGCAACCAAACTAAGTTTTGAGCCCCAATAAAATAACAACACAAGGATTCCCGAAGTCTTAGTTAAACTTACTTTAAGGGGCAGCGACTTTTAAAACAATCACAAAGGAAGAGAATGAGGTCTTTCAATCATATTACACATCAAAGGTGTCTCAAAATGAACGCAACGTAACTGATTTATGATTTTACACCCAACATAATTTTAGATAATACAGATTTGGAAGTTTATTTGCAACAATCGGGTGTATTTTTATGATATTTGGTCTAATTCGAAAAACGATAGAGGTAAAACTCAAACATTGTCGGTGGACAAATCCTGGTTTAAGTGACACGATTCAGGCCAAGACAATGATGCTTCAAAGACGTCCACCGAGAAATCATTAATTTAAAAAAATAATTCGTCTCATGTAAGCTACTTGGTTCAAAAATATTTGCGTCCGCCAGTATCTTTTTTTAAGGAATTAACTTAACGAAAATTATAACCATTCCTGTATCGCTTCAGCTGCATACAACTCCTCAAACGCTAGATGATAGTATCTATTCACAAGACATGGTGTAACTACAGAACAAAGTGAGCACAGAGGTGTTCATTTTCTTTGTACAAGGATGTTATCTATGTTAGGCATTAAACTCTTATGCGACATATGTTCACAGCATGTAAGTTATGCACTTTACACTTCTGCCATTCCTGTAGACGTAAATTAGTTTACTTCCATTTTTGAATGCCACATGCATGCTGCGATCTTGCGAACTGTATTAACTGACCTGCAATTTTTGCAGTGATCGTGCTCCTAAGCCACATTGTGGCTGTTTCAGGTCTGGCAATATAGTTACATTTCCCTTATTTCAGAAATTTAAATTTACGGTGTCTTTTAAATCGTAGCGTAGGATCATCACTACCACGATTGCCTTCACTTGGAACCTAAAAGTAATGGTTGCTTTATGGCCTAGTGTAACAAAATATATCTAAAAACATTATTTCAGTTTACTATTTGTAATGTTGTTTTACTGCACTAATTCTAGATTAACATGCAGCAACTATATAAATCAGAATTAAAGAAACAGCGTTAAAAAATACAACTTTATAATTTGACTTGTAGAATACGAGGAAGACATTTGGTGATTTATTCATAAATATTATGTAGCGACACACGAGTAACATATCCGTAACACCGTATGTCATGAAGTCAATGATGCTTGTGCCTTTATTTATTGCATTGTTTGCGATGGTACGTACGATTTAAGATATTATTTTAATAATTTCCTCCCGGTGTAAAAGAATTTTATGAAGATATATATGATAAAGCTGCTTCGTCCGTCAACTTTATATAACTACGAACTTTTTTAGAGAACCGTCAAATTTTAAATGACATCAACAGGCTTTTAAATTACCAACGCTTAATGTTTGAACGTATATCTATATGCAAAGTATGGCATATATTCCATACTGCGTATTGTAGAAAAAATTTCAATTTTGTTTAGAATTATATTTTACAGTGCATGAAATAAACACGGACAATAAATTACCAATGCACATGTTCTCTGTTTGTTAGGTTTCGATGTAGTGCTTACGTTTCTGACTTTTTGTCTTATTTGTGTGGTCCTGATTAACTGTTGAATGATAATTGTCGTACGTCACTGCTGAACGTTGCGTGGCTTGGTTAGGGAGGTCGCGGGTTCAACGTCTTCTCCGAGTAAAGGCGGGAGGTTTCTCCTAGTGATTGTTACATTCTCACACAACGACGTGGTGAAGCTTGTCAAAACTAACTCCAACCTAGCGCCTTAACTGCACTGCAGCGTGTTTGAAACTAGCAGTTCTTGACGAAGTTACATTGCCTGTCCCCAGTTTATTAACGCGCGGAAATTAAATATATTCCAAGCGACGGCAGAATGTTACTTGCTATAGGTACAACCGTAGCTCTTACTGCTGACCGACAGCAAACATAATATTATTAGTTTATAGCTGCTCTCTATGTTGTTATGTCGGTTGACAATACGGCTGTTGAATTTTTCGTCCTGTAAAACGTGTTTTACCCTTCCGTTTATTTTTGCATTAAGTATCATAAAAATCCAAAATTTACTGATTTCAGAATTCACCGAAAATTAAATCAAGTTGAAATAAGAGAAGAAATAATATTGAAAATCAAGTTATATGACTTGTGCAAGTGTTTTCATTAATAAGGACCGCGAAACAATTCAGCATTATCTATAATTCACATTTTTTTTTTCATTTTGTGTGTGAAGAACTTAATATCACAACGTCCAGCGATGTGTGATAGGTCAAGAAGGTGGAATATCGCCAAAATTTCTTGTGGCAACATATACTTGAAAACGGTGCAATTCTTGCGACATACGTATGATTGGACACAACAAGGATGTCTAGACCAATCCCCGGTGTCGAACATTACACTAGCGTAGTTATCATTAAATTTGTCAGAAAGGGTAAGATTTTCACACACAAACGACAGCCAGCAACATAAAGAAAGCTTCGTACACGAGACGCATACTGAAAGCACGTTGATAACTCGCAAATAGTAAATCAACATCTCACGTGAAGGGCTGTTGTGTAATACACCAGCGTCTTCCCATTGTTTCTCTCATCGTACACATTATCCAGGATGGAATAGCTGCAAACTGAATATTTTGCAAACATCCTGAGCAAGCTACGATGTGTGGTGTCAATATTTTGTACCAATACATATTAATTTTCATTATTATAGCAACATAATACTTTTCATAAAAGTTTTTAATTTCATTGTTATATTAAGAAAACTTTGTGATATCACATTCACTGTAAATGGAGCAATTGCGCTCGCCTAAATCCAGTGCGTACACACCGTCAGAATATTTATTTTAGTTCCGAGGTACGTTTCCCTTGATTGCTACACCAACAGTAATGCTATTCTTGTAAAGTTTTAAATTTTATTTTAAATTTAAATTACCTTGACTGTTGGGGCAATCACATTAAATGGAGTAGTTGCGGTCAACTAAATCCAATGCATATACATTGTTAAAGTTTTCATTTAGTTCCAAGGTATGTTTCTTTTACTCACTACAGCAACATATGGAGGCTAGAAATAAAAACAATTGTGTGGGAGAAATGTACGTAGTTTTAGCAAGGGAATAGCGTTACAAAATTGACATTTATTTAACTCTGTCAATTTTAATATAATATTTTGTGATGAAAACAATAAGCTGTGTGTTCTGTTAAATTATGGTTTATATTAGCTTATTAAATGCTTCATCCACTTAGCATTCTTTAATTTTACTAAACATATTTTTAGGTTAATAAAATGAAAGTATTGCGAAATAACCCTACCATACCCTATGTCGGAGCACATGATTCTCGAAACAAATACCCATGGTTGGTTGTCATTGTAAGCTTTGTCCACTATATTGGCCGGCTTATTACAACTCTTTATTATAATATGACTTCGAGGCTAACTGCGAATCATTACTTTTGGTTTCCCAGTATCTTCATTATGATTGGCCAATTCAATCAACACATTTATAAAGATTCGTAGCCATGAACCAAGAAGAAGAACGTTGAAGATAACATAGCATGTGAGCTAATGTTATTGGTTTTTAACTGATGGATGTATGCAGTTGTTAGATTCATCAGTCTTTCAAAAAGGCCAAACACCTCCGTGAGTAGAAGACACGATTTTTCGCGAAAATAATTCTGCAACAGTTTCTTTCAATGACTTATGCAACCTTGCTTCATGGTCAGTGATTGGCTGTTTTTAACTATCTAGTCTAGGATTCTATCCGCAAATCACAGACGTGTGGTGTCGCAGTAACCTTGTTCCTGTGGCACAGTCAAATGAGCCACGCCTGTGCAATAATACATTCTGACAATAACCATGAAGCATAGCTGCAGTTGTGCACGTAAGGCACTGAAAGTAAAGTGGTTTAAAATATATTCGCCATAATCAGGAGTCTCTAATGTATTTTAGTACAACATTATTCAGTACAAGTGTAAAAGAAAGAATTCAAGTCGAAGAGCTTTAAGGCGGTCACCCCCTGAAACATTTTACCACGCCTGCGAACCGGAAATAAGAGAGCGATAAAGGCAGTACTGGCATTCAGATATTGAGCTGCATCACCATTATGCTCAACCGGCGTGTTGGCTGCTCGTTAGCCACTCCCCTTAACGTAATTTTAAACAATTTACATACGCATTAAATTCGACACAACAACGCAGCTATGTTCAATACATGGCGTTGAATTATTTCGTGTTACGGCAATCTGAAGAGGACGTTTTTGGCGATGTGCCAGGATTTCGACACAGTAAGAGTATCCTATGTACGATATTTTGAAACTACCATTTCATTATTGCCAGGAACGTTTCTTCCTTTCGTAGGTGAACATATTTGTAGTAGGCCTATGTTTACTAGCAACGTATAAAAATGCTTTCTTCGAACATGCACCACCTAGACGATCACCTTAAGGCTGCTGAAATTGTGAAATCGCTTAGTAGTATTTGTATAAAATAACTATAAAATAAAACGTATACATAGTTTGGATTTTATAAATAAGTTAGAATATTGTTTTGAAAAACGCTCATACATTTTAAGGCAGAAATAAAATTGAGAATAAGAATTTCTTAAATTCATAGCATTGTTCATGAAGCGACTGTCGTTTGACTCTTAACGTCGTTTCATCTCCTGTGCTTTTTGAAGAAATTTTCTTCCTTTTCCCTCCCCCAACCCCTTTTAACAACAGGACCAGGGTAATTTTTTTACTAACATTTGATACGACGCCACCGTAAATGCAGAAAAGTGTGAGAGTGAAGGAAGGACTTACCCCGACCTGATAGAGGATGGCGGGGCTGAGCAGTAATGTTGTCTGTAAAATACTGATGGTTTCTTCCCCCCCCCCTTTTTTTTTTGTAATCCTTGGAAAATCACTACAGAAATCGCTACATTTGTGAACTTATACTCAAGTATGTGTAGTCGTATTTAATACGTCATGCGGAATTCTTCTAGAATGTAAGTATTTGATAAATTAAATGTATATCTGTTGATCTCTTACGCAAATATGATCACTAAAATTGTACAAATTTCTCTTAATTTCAACCTAAATATGAAAACCTATACCTATATCTCTGCGGTTGGCAACATTGATACACACAATGCATAATAAATAAGTTCACCTTGGACTCACGCAGCATGGAATTAGTTACTCGAAACTTCGGTTCATCTAGTTCACTGATTTGAAGTAATTTTCTTACACCCCCCCCCCACCCTCGGGCTACACCAAACCCTTTTTTTTATCGACAGGACCAGATATATTTTGACTGAAATTTGATACGACAATGTAAATGCAGAATGGTGTGAGACTTACCCCGACCTGGTAGAGGACAGTGGGGCTGTGAGCTGCAGGCCGCAGCACCAGGAGAGCACCACAGGTGTAAATGAAGGCTGCCACTGCGCCTCTGTCCCTCATGGTTGTCTATAGTCTGACATCACCACGACAACACTGCCAGGCGTCTAGTCTCCACGACAACAACAACACTACTACCACTAGCACATATCCGCGGACCACTCCCGTAGTAAGGCGGGGCAGATCTGCCCGGCCGGCCGCCCGCTCTTCCACTTTTCCTCAGTCTCATGAATGGCCGGACCAGTTCGCCGAGCTGCAGGGGAGGGGGCAACACGCCGGACGGCAAAACACCGTGCGCCCTGGAGGGGAGGGGGGAAACACCTGCCGCCTTCTTATTTTATTTTTCCACGTGAACACGGCTGCCGTACTACCTGGAACACCTGCCTCAACAAATTGTGATCGTGGCTGTGGTCTCAGTCAGTCATTAGCTGTGCACTCGTCACACGCTTTTATTAAATATTTGTGTACACTTCTTCTCGTCGTTGTTGTTACTGTGGTTTAGAGCAAGAATTCCTGTCTCTCTTCTCTTACCTCTCTCTTCCTTTATCTCTCTCGCTCCATCTCTCTCACTTTCCCTCCCCTCTTCCTTTCTCACTCTCTCCCCCTCCTTGTCTTGCTATTTCTCTCTCTCCCTTTCTATATCTCCCTTTCTCTATCCCCCTTTCTCTCTCCTCCTACCGCTCTCTCCCTTTCCCTCTCTCCTCCCTCTCTCCCTTTCCCTCTCTCCTCCCTCTCTCCCTTTCCCTCTCTCCTCTCTCTCCCTTTCTCTCTCTCTCCTCCCTCTCACTGTTTCTCTCTTCCTCCCTCTCTCTTCCTTTTTCTTCCTCCCCCTCCCTCTTTCTCTCCCTCTCTCTCTAATATATATATATATATATATATATATAATGAGTCTGAGAAACACCTACAAACTGTGGCAGATTTATTCCTTGTGAAAAATAAACCAGGAAATATAAGACACTTTGTATGTAACAGTTTCAACGCACAAATGTAGTGAAAAATAACGGAGATAGGTGGGGTAGTATTTTCTCGAATATGTATTACACTTTACGTTAAAACGTGCGATTTGTTAACATGTTCCGTTAACTCTTTCAGTATTAAGCACACACGTTTTTAGAACAAATTGGTTGAAGATAGAGTTTCGCCTTAAATGTCAATAAATAATAAACGAGTGCTCACATTAGATAACAAAATCATTTGCTACAATAAACCATTATAGTATGTTTAATAACACAGTACTGCACTGCTTGCGTGACACTGGTGTGGCATTGTTTTCATGTTGCTATAAAACAATTAATTAAACGATTTTGCGTAAGATCTGAAGTTATTGGGTGGCTGCAGTAAGAGGTAGGCACTTTGTATTGAAACCAGTTAAGTGGATAATGCTTTTGGGCGAGGATTACGATTTAATGAAATACATTATCAAAACACGGTGGCTTTACTTTACATAGTGTACAATACAGAATACTAAGCGGTTGTATTACACAATTTAGGTAGGTGGGGAGCGGCTGTTTAGGTAATTAAGTTCATGTTCTACTCTATGATGGGTGACCATTTTAGACATCTTAGGCAGCGTTTACATGTTGCGTTGGCCGATGGTCGTTGCTGCGGAAGAACCAACGGACATTGGTTTGTTCTAATGTTCCCACATACAGAGGTATCGCAGTGTGTTAGAAGAGTTGCTGTGCTTGCATATCATCATGCCAGAGTCGCGGCAATCCTCGGAGCTGTTAAGTATTTTAACAAGTCCCACACGAAATTTTGTCATTACTGTTATTTTAACCGGCCGGGGACGGCTGGAAGAATCTTCTGGATGGACAGAGGATGACGTGGAGGCGGAGGTGTTTGAAAATTAGTTCGGGGATTTTCAGGTGTCGGTTCCGGTCGGCGTGCCTTCGTCTTGTTCGCCCAGCTCGTCATCTGTCATGTTACCGCTAGCCCTAAACACCTCTACTCAATTGAAAACTTTAGCATTTCACTTTAACATTTGACTTTACGATAGCTTTCAATACATTGCTTCTTACGGGGTCGTACACAATGGCGCCGTCAAACGTAAAGTCGAGCAGCATTTACTTTACGTTTCCGATAAACTGAAACCCTAAAGTCAAAGTCAAGATGGCCATTTGCAAAGAACAGCTGATTATGTACGTTATAATAAAAAAAACTTTATTTCTGTGCATAGATTTATTCTCCAGAACTAAGATTTCATGAAAAATGTAACAGGTATGGTTTGAATGTATTCGGAAAAACTTGCAAATAGCATTTGAGAGGTATTTGTAGATGAAATGCAAGTTTCGTCAAAATACTATCATAAATGGAAAATACTTAAACGCTTGGACTTATTTTTTGTATATTTTCGTGATACGCTTTTATAGCAAATACATAGTGATTTATATCACAACCCTTCCGTTTCAAAATACGAATTCTAAAATAGTTTTTCAACTGTCGTCACTTTAACTTTACGATTTTATTGCGTATTGACAAAATACCTAAAGTAACGGAAACGTAAAGTCAAATGTTAAAGAGATCAATTGTGTATAGACCTTAAATAATAACGTTTAGAATAAGACGTAAAAATGTAGAAGTAGAGAACAATGATTAACATTAACATGTGTTCCTGACTGCTGTTTTGCAGCCAGTTTGGCACAAATGTTTAATTAGTTTGTTATAACTATTATTTTAATATTTGATTCAACTTCCTTCCGTTTATTAAGATAAATTTGTAAAAGTTTGTAAACAACTCTTCCCAGTCGTTCTCATGACAGTTGCAAATTTAAGTTTTATTGAAATAGAAGTAAAGGCATAAGACGAAGAAGGAAATTCAACAATGTTAGAGATAGTGTTGTTAGTAATAAAAAATTATTTTCACACGGGCGACTTTTTGTGGTTATGTCGGGCTTCAAAAAGTCGTAAACTTGGCGATAGTTGTAGCCGAACCCGACGGCAGTTGTCGTCCGGCCCGACTATACGTGAAGCCGACGTCGACTTCGCAAGTTGTCAATCCTGGAGACAAATTGGTGGAATTCACAATTTACAATGTTATTCTGAAAATGGATTCTGAAGAGGAAGCACTGTTGTATGTTCTTCTCCAAAGACGCAGGGGGAGAAGGCGGTTACGGAAGTACTGGGTGCATCCATTTGTAGAAGATCGAGCACAGTTTGGCCAGTTTCACAGTCTGTATCATGAGCTATGTAATTTTCCGGATAAGCTCTTCCAGTACTTCTGGATGTCAAATGTTCTTCTCTAGAACTACTGGAGACGTCGGACCAAGTATTGTGAAGAGTGACACTGTGATGAGAAGGCAATAGCACCGGAAGAACGACTAGCAATGACACTACTTCTTTAAGCAACTCACAGATTTAATTTTTTTCATTTCCAGTAAATTCCTTTTAAGTTTGGGTAGAGTACTTTACACATATTCTCCTATGCTCCCGTCTTCTCGATTTTAACGTTGTATTCGTCATTTATGTAATTCCAAATCGCAGGGTCTTCTTGAATCTCCGCTATAAAATTATCAGCATCAAAATGCTCTATCATTTTGCACAGTATAGCACTCCCCGCGCACACGACACCTAGACTGAATGACAAGAAGGAATAGTATGTGGTAGTCGTCTTTCCCTAGGAACCCCCCCTCCTAAATCCCTAAACTCACCCCCACCCACCAACGAGGTTGGCAAGCATCACGCAGGAGTAGGGAAATCGCGGGCAAACAAGTCGCCCCCAAGCCGCTCGTGTGTAACAGAAAACGCCGTGGTTCGGCTGTCGTCAGTGGACGGGATCGGCAACAGCTGGCGAATAGTCGTCGACCTGTCGCTAGGAAAACGCTCGTGTGAAGGAGCACTGCGACTCCCACTGCAGCCAGTGCTGAATGCGGGTCAGCGGCAGTCGACATCTAGTCGTCGGCCTGTCGCTAGGAAAACTCTCGTGTGAAGGAGCACTGCGACTCCCACTGCAGCCAGTGCTGAATGCGGGTCAGCGGCAGTCGACGTCTAGTCGTCGGCCTGTCGCTAGGAAAACGCTCGTGTGAAGGAGCATTGCGACTCCCACTGCAGCCAGTGCTGAATGCGGGTCAGCGGCAGTCGACGTCTAGTCGTCGGCCTGTCGCTAGGAAA
>PNEQ01032675.1:29663-42715 GCA_003012365.1 Medauroidea extradentata
CTCCCACTGCAGCCAGTGCTGAATGCGGGTCAGCGGCAGTCGACGTCTAGTCGTCGGCCTGTCGCTAGGAAAACGCTCGTGTGAAGGAGCATTGCGACTCCCACTGCAGCCAGTGCTGAATGCGGGTCAGCGGCAGTCGACGTCTAGTCGTCGGCCTGTCGCTAGGAAAACGCTCGTGTGAAGGAGCACTGCGACTCCCACTGCAGCCAGTGCTGAATGCGGGTCAGCGGCAGTCGACGTCTAGTCGTCGGCCTGGCGCTAGGAAAACGCTCGTGTGAAGGAGCACTGCGACTCCCACTGCAGCCAGTGCTGAATGCGGGTCAGCGGCAGTCGACGTCTAGTCGTCGACCTGTCGCTGGGAAAACGCTCGTGTGAAGAAGCACTGCGACTCCCACTGCAGCCAGTGCTGAATGCGGGTCAGCGGCAGTCGACGTCTTGTCGTCGGTATTTTGTCGCCAAACCCAGCGACAAAAATCGCCCGTGAGTAAGAGGCCTTAGGCTCCTGCATGTAACGTCAGGTTTCGTATTAGCCTGGCTGCCAGCTAGCAGGGCAGCTGCCTTACGCTGATTGGCGGTAGGTGTTCCCGCCATCTTGCTAGCCATGGAAGGCATTTTGTTGGCGTGTGTGACTAAGTTCGCTGTCCTACTGGCTATTTCACGTCTGTATTCCTAAACATTCTGTGGTTTTGTCGTGGTTGGTGATGAAGCTTACAGGTACAGACATGCAAAATTCGAATTACCATTTGATAGCAGACTAAAGTTCACGTTTCTGTACATAACAGAGCATAATCTGCGATTCAATTGGACATGAACTTTTATGTGTTGTCATTTACGTGTGTTACGTCTTTACAGAGATTGGCCTCTCTACCGTGTAAGCATTCTCCGCGGCAAGTCACGTCAATATCGGCCAGCAGGAGACATCGAACAAGCCTATAGTCACTTGAAGTCTAGTCAGCTGTCAGAAAATAATACGCATTTTGCACGTCTGTACATACAGGCTTTACACATATCGTCTCGGGGCCGCGGTAGCCGAATGACCAGACCATTCGCCTCACACCAAGGCGATGACGATTCGATCCCGGCTGGGTCAGTCCCTTGATTTTCAAACGTTTGGAATCGTGTCAGACGATGCCGCTGGTCGACGGGTTTTCTCGGGATTCTCCCGTTTCCCCCGCTACTTCATTCCGGGCTTGCTCCACACTTCTTGTCACCCCTATGTATTTATATATAATAATTTAACTGTATTTGACTTGCTTTGTGGTCTTTCTCCAACAGGGGCGTCGCGTGGAGTGTTCCAAGGTGTGCAGTACCCAGCAATGACTATACGCAACACTGACTTGTATGGTCAGGAACACTCAACAGCCAGTAGCGTACAAGAGGCAAGATATAATATATACACCTTGGTCTCTGCAACAACACAACTGCTCAAAGCGTATTCGCGACGTCGCCTCCTCAGAGTGCAGCACTGCATACGACAAAATGGAGGCCAAAGACGGTATCAACAAAGCTTTTTGGCTATTTGTTTGCTGGTGTTTGTATTCCAGATTTTAGTTTTTTGCGAACTGAGCGAAATAAAAGTATGTTTCAGCCACCAATAGGAATGAAGGTATTGATTGTGTAGAGAAATTTTGCTGCCCGTTTAGCAAAGTTTTGTCAGTTGAAAATATTAAATAATGCGGGAATGTGTTTTTGGATACACATGTCATGTTTGGGAGTTATATGTTCTATTTGTCTGCCTTTTTTCCCTGACGTTATAAATAGCATCTGTAGCTAATTACTGAACCTACTACATAAATATACGTTGAAAATCACCACAAGAGTTATAATTAAACATGTAAAATAGCAAAATGAGGAACGTCTGCAAAATTAAGAAATTTCAACTAATACCTTTATTCCAACTACGGTAAAATTAGAGCAGTTAAAAATTTTGACAAGAGACAGCGCTGTTAATATTAAATATTTAAAACAGATATAATGAAAATACAACGAAGTTTTGTTTAGTGATACTAGATTCATTTCGCACGTCTATAAATTATTACTATATATATATATATATATATATATATATATATATATATATATATATATATATATATATATATATATATATATATATATATTTCTTAAAAAGTAATTACAATATCTAAATTTAATTTAAAGAAATTTTTTTCAAATATTTGTAATGACAGTTGCAAACTGAATGTGTTAAAACTTAAATGTGAATATTTGTTGCGTTATATATTTTTTGTTACTAACAGTTTGCTTACAATGCATACGTACAATATTTGTAGTGAGTTGTTTGTTTTTAATTTACGTAATTTCATATGTCAATTTGCTGCATTTTTTACATTTCGTTCTATTTCAAACATATGTATCAATCTTTTAAGTTGAAGTTACCGAGCACGAAGCAACTGCAACTGTCACCTGGAAAATAATGCTTTGAAAGCTTTCTATCCTTAACTTACACGGCAACAAGGCAAGTTCAGACTATTTTTAGATTTGCAAATTCAGAACATTTCAAGTTACAGGTTTTCTACGCGATAAAACTTTAAAATACATACGAACTTTAACATTGCAGTAAACGGCAAAATATTTGTTGATACCGTCTTTACTAGTTCATAAACTCGCCACCTGATGTCAGCCACTGCGCGACGGCGCGAACAGTCGCTGCTAATACCGCACGCCTTGGAGCACAGCCACTGTTCTCCAATGAATAGAACGGTTCTCAATAATCGACTGGTCTACTGCCACTGCCAAACCACATTTCTCCTTTACAGTCAAGTCCTTGAAAAAATCGTGGATTTTGTCCCAAAGCGGAGGGTTATCTTGCACCAACGTTAACAACTTGTCACTATCCATACCAGACAATAAATACACCTAGAGATTGCTGAACTCTGGTCATCGACGGTCGTCACGTGTACTGTGCGGACAGCTACGTCTGTTTACTTGTGTGCTGCCCTGACGCTTCACATTGTCACCGCAAAAGTCGCCATTGGGAATCTACGACGGCCGGTATAAACTCCGCACCGGCCAATGTAAGAACGGCCGCACTGAAACATACGTGTTCACTCCTCTTCCTTCGACACCGCACCGCAGCAAACGCTGCCTCAGACCTCACCGTTAGCATGATGTGCCGGAAGCTGATGATGAGTATGTTCGCCTATCGACGGACGGCGGCACGTCGTGGGTCTCGACCCAGGACCATCCTAGCGAGCTGGTGACGTCTGGAAGGCTTGAAGGAGACAGACCCCGATTCCCCAAATACCTTGCATTGCTACACTTCAGTGCCGGTGGGGAGAATCACTGAGGCCCTTGTCTTGTGCAACCACTGACCTGATTACACTGCCGTCGTCGTTAGTCCGTCCTCCAGGCGAGGCTCCTGGTATACATTACTACATGCTTGAACGGTAACGGACATTTAGCAAATCTACATTAAAGACCAGACAGATACAACCCTAGGGTTGAAGGATATGAAGGAAACGAAAATGTGTCTACGAATCGCTACTGACATGAAATCTCTTAATTAACACTTTCCGTCCTGACTCTCCCTACCTATATACATATTACACATAGGGTGAGTCTGAATAACGCCGACAAACGCTGGCAGGTGATTCCTTATGAAAAAACAAGCAGAAATAATATTTTGAGTTTTTCGCCTAATCTTAATATTAAGGGATAATGAGTCTTTCAATATCAAAATGTGTTATCGTATTTCCCCAAAATAACAGAAACTAAATGACATAAAAAACAATAATTTCAGCATTGCTTAATGCTGTTGGTACCTTCAAGCAAACAGCAGATAAAACTCATACCTTCTACGCTTACGAAAATAATGGGGGTGGCTACCATCTAATTGCATATAACTTTTTTACCGTCAGGATTTTCGAATACTTGAAGATGGTTTATTGAGAATTGAGATCTGTGTAACAAAAAGTGTTCCAGCGTTGAAAATGTCTAGGGCATACCGTTTGTGCTCGAAACACACTTGAATATACGCGCAGACATACAGAGCCTAGAGCGTAGGCAAACCTACGAACATCCGTGTGATATGTTCAGCGTACAGACGATGGTGGATATTCACTGTAAACCACAAGTACAATAATGTTAAAGACGCAGGTTAGTTTGTTCCTAGCATTCTGCGTACATATCGTAGCAGTTGTGAACGAAAATGGTACATGGTATTGAGTTCGTCATGCTGATAATAAATCAATCACGAATGACTTCGTGAGGTAATAGTTGAAAAACATAATTAATTGTACAGTGTCGATATCAATGTTGTTTCTTCAAAGTATTGCAGCTACAGCCACCATGGCGGTCTAGTGGTCACGATGCTTGTCTCCCTACGAGGCGATACGGTTTTGATTATCGCCGGGTGTCATGCAAATTTTCACATGTGTGAATCGTGACGGTACGAATACTTCGTCCGGTGGCTTATATCGCGGATGTCCCATTTGCCTTGTCCTCCATTCCCTGTGCAACTCAAAGTTCATACCATGTCTCCCCTCTTTGGCTCTCAAAATATTTAATGTTTCAAGCCATCTGAATCTCTTCATTAATTCTGTCAATATTTGCACAAGAAATCGTTTATGCTCGTTGCTGATTCCAAAGTCAGAAAAACGCTCTTACATTTCTCTTTTTTTTTTTTGTGGCTGGTTATGTATTTATTTAATTTCAATACTTGTGTGCAGTACAGTGGTATGAATTGCCATCATGTAATACTTGGTTTTTTTAATGCATCTGACCCACGATCGCAACCCGCACAACTACTTCTGCATGTGTATTGCAAGTAGCCTACTCGGCTCGACACACTGTCTGTTATGCATGCATGCTACTTCTTTGAGGAGTTTGGCGGAAACTGTTTATTTCGATAAGACTGAGCTCTCTGAACTGTTTTTGGGTTTGTAATTACACCCATGCTTCAAATTAAGAGAATATCATGACCTAAGGCATTTTCAAATGTGTAACATGCCCGATTTATTGCTTCATCGTGTGGGGATCCTAAACGTTTATTTAAATCAATTACTTTTATTTAAAATCATGACTTTTGGGAGGTGGCATGCTTTAGAGAAACAACATTGATTTCGGCATTTTACTATAAATTTTCTTTTTCAAGTATTGCCTTACGAAGTTATTCGTGTTTGGTTTATTTTCAGCATTTACACATGTTTCAGCTGCCTGGGACCAACCATTTACGTTGACAACTGCTACGATATGTACGCAGAGTGCTAGCAACAAACTGATCTGCGACATTAATATTATTGTACTTGTGGTTTACAGTGAATATCCACCATCGTCTGTACGCTGCATACAACACATGGATGTTCGCAGGATTGCCTATGTTCTAGGCTGTGATCTAGGTTCTGTATGTCTGCGCGAATTATTCAAGTGTGTTTGAGCACAAACGGTACGTTCTAGACAGTTGCAAGAAGAGGACCTTTTTGATTACACAGGTCTCATTACTCAATTAAACATTTTCAAATGTTCGAAAACCCTGATGGTAAAAAAATTATATGCAATTAGAGGTTAGCCACCCCTATTATTTTCATAAGGGTGGAAGGTAACAAGTTGTATCTACTGTTGGTTTGAAGGTCCCAACAGCATTAAGCAATGCTGAAAATATTGTTCTTTGTGCCATTTAGCATAAGATATTTTGGGGAAATACGATTATAAATTTTGATATTGAAAGATTAATTACTCCCTTAATATTATGATTAGGTGAAAAATGCAAAATATAATTAATTTCCGCTTGTTTTTTTTATAAGGAATCGCCTGCCAGCATTTGTAGATGTTATTCAGACTCATCCTGTGTGTGTGTGTGTGTGTGTGTGTGTGTGTGTATATATATATATATACAGGATGATTCTTAATTAAACCTCTTGGGAGGTTATTCCTGGCGAAAAAATATGCCGAAAACGTATAAACGACTTATAGTCTAAAGTGGATATTAAGGGCGCTTGCACGCTTAAATTAAAGTTTGAAAATGTGTTCGCAATCGTAAATAAAAATCAATGGAACATTAACGAACAATTATTTCGTGTAAAGTTTACATGAACGAAGTTGTCAAAAGGGCCCGTGCACATTTTGTAAAATCATGCCTTTAACTGTATTAAATCACTAGCGGAATCAAATAACAATCCATCGATTTGTGCAAAAAGTGGTAGAAATGCATTTAATTAAAATTATTTTGAGCGATCTATAAATAAAACCACCCAAGGAACAAAAAAAGGTACCTTTGGTGTGATATTCTCAGGGCTCTCGTTCTCGGTCAAATTCGTTGTGAAGTATTTCTTAAGTTAATGTGTAACACCTGGTGCTATGCAACCTGTGTAACGTAAGCAATGCGGGTTGTATACCGCACGGGCGCTTAGCTTTACACGTATGTTTTGTGGGTATGAAAGCCCTGTATGTCGTCTCTTTACATCGTTTCACTGAGTTACAACTGAAAAATAATACTAATAATAACAATGACATATTAACGATACGAATACGTACACATTCACACAAATTGAAGATATTTATTTGTTGTACTGGACTTATAACTGCAATTTTGGAGGAGTAATAAATGTTCACATAATGTGTACCAGCGTTACTGAAAGAAGCGAAGTGTGATGTTGGCATATGACTGGCTATGCCATAGAAAGAATTTGTCAGGTAGGTTCCATCATGCTTTGCGTGATTGGAACGAAATTTATTTATTTAATCATATACGATTTAAGAGCCTGATTATGCTCATAAGTTGGTCAGATATTGCCTTCAACAGATCTCAAAACAAATTCCATACTTTACTTAGTTAACGTAACTCGGTGCGGTTTTGTTGTCGTTAACGAGACACTTTCAATTACCAAACTGATAAACTTAAATATTTAGTAATGCAGCAAACCAATATTCTAAGAAATCTTTACTGTAGTAACATTCTAGATTATGTAGATATTGCAATACAGCCTCATAAATTTCAACTGGTGTGCGAGAACATTCGCGTGCATGGTTGTATAACACCCAACACCATTGCTACACAACATGTAGCCACCAAAAGTAAAACATGATATGCTACTTAATGTCTCAGTTCTAGTTATTTTAATGGTAGCAAGAACCTCAAGACCATTTACTAGTTATCATACAAATATCGTCTACACATTTATTAGCAACTACTGTGCAGTTTAATTGCACAAACTAACTAAAACAAACATAATACACAGATCAAACACAATTAATAACCCTACCGCAGACAAAGCCGTGTTACAGTGTGTACTTGTAATTTGCTTACAACAAATGCTAAATATGTCCACCATTGATGTCAATGCACAGAATACATCTACGTGACATTGACTGCCGCGCGCGGGAAAATAGCCCACGTCTATCTGCGATGTGGCCTGCGGCGACGGAAATCCGGCCAACAAGTGAATGCATGTAGCCCCACAAGAAGAAGTCGAACACAGAGAGATCTGGCGAACGTGGCGCCCACCTTACTGGCCCTCTGTGTCCTATCCAATGGCCTGTAAACCTCGTGTTTACATAATCGCGCACACCTACACCAAAATGTGCTGGCGCACCATCTTGTTGAAACCACATAACATTTCTTACAGCCAGTGGAACATCCACTAGTAGTTCTGGTAGTGCTGTCTCCAGGAAAATTCGGTAAACATAAGCAGTTAATCGTCCAGGCAAAATGTATGGCACAATCAAATAGTTCTGGATGATTCCTGCCCATACGTTCACTTGGAATAGTTTCTGATGGCCACGTTGAAACGTGCCTCTAGGATTTGTTGCAGCCCACAAATGCATATTTCGCGAGTTAAGCACACCAACTCGTGTGAAGCACGCCTCGTCAGTGAAAAGAATGTTTTCCGCGAACAGCGACTCTGCTTGACATTGTTGTAGATACCACGTGGTGAACTGCAAGCGTTGTGGGTAGTCACGAGGTCCCATTACCTGCACTTTATGACGATGGTAGGGGCGTAGTATATCATTGTGAAGCACACACCACACAGTTGCTTGACTCGTTCGTAATCTGCGCGCAATGGCAAGGGTGCTGGTATCTGGATTCTCCTCCACTGACGTAAAATCCTTCCCTCCAAGATAGGCGTCCTCACTGCACGACCACGACTCTGCCTGTCAGCCCTAGTAAAAGATCCACTCTCCCGCAGCCGCCGAGCAATAGACAAGAACGTGGTATGATGTGGAACTCGTCGGTTGATAAATACGACGTGCGGCACGGCTGTTTCCATGAGCTGCTCCGTACGCCAGCATCATATCGGTGCGTTCTGCCCAAGTGAACCGCTCCATTATAAACTATGTTGTACCACCTTCACTGCACATTACTATACTCCAACTGTGCAAACACGCATCGTTATTCCTTCTCTTGCGTCGGCGCAAAATGTGCAACCCATTTACACGTGTTTTATGACATTACAGAAACACCGCATGGGTAAGATTGTTATTACAAATAAAACGTTTGCATACCGTTTAAATGTTTATTTCTTACGTGATTGTTCATATTTGGTAGATCCATTAATATTTTCTCGTAAACGAAATCATTGAGGAGTAATTGGAAGAACGTGTGGCACACATTATGAATACTTCCAACTTGTTTCAAGGGTTCTTGGTGTCGATTGTTATGCCATCTAGCCCACGTGGCGAAACTAGAGCAGATGGTTTCCTCACAACGTAGTACGACACTAAAAAGCACCGAATGAGGTAAACGAATGGTTTTGAGTTTCCATTTAGTTCAGTAAGTGCTGTTACCTGGCGACTTAATGTGCACAGTTGGGCTACACAGAACATTGAATAAATAAACACCACTCGAGAAAAGCAGACAAGTCGGTTAGAACGTAACAGTCCTTTCTACAGCATTGCCAGTGGTGTGCTGAAATCCGAGAACGTCTCTATCTTATTTTGTGAACATTAACACCACACAAACGGCGGTTTAAAGAGCATTACAAGCAACAAATATCTGTAATTTATACGTATAATTGTTGTACAGGTTATCATTAATAATAACGTCTCGCCATTTCAATTTGTATTATTATTCAGTTGTTAATAGATAATGATATACATGGTCTAAATGCCCGTAAAACACAGTTATAAAACACAGCACCCTTGTGGTATACAACCCGCATTGCTTACGTTACACAGGTTGCATAGCACCAGGTGTTACACATTAACTTACGAAAATACTTCACAACGAATTTGACCGAGAACGAGAGCCCTGAGAGTATTATACCAAGGGAGCCTGTTTTGTACCTTGGGTGGTTTTATTTATAAATCACTCAAACAAATTTGATTTAAATTCATTGCTACCACGTTTTGCACAAATAAGTGGATTGTTTTTAGATTCCGCTAGTGATTTAATACTGTTAAGGGCAAGCTTTCACAAAATGCGCACAGGCCAATTTGACAACTTCGTTTATGTAAACTTTACCGAAATTTGATTGTGGCTCGCGCGAGTCTCGTAAATTGTGAAACCACAACAAAAAAAAAACTGATGACACAAAAGTGTTGACTTGGACCAGTTAAGAGAACTGAAATATGTCAAAAGAAATAACCAAATTTGAGCATTAGGGCCCTTGGGGCGATATTTAACTACTGCGAAATTATTGTTTAAAGTTGTTATTTGATCTTAATATATATTTTGTGGTATCATTGTTTTTATTATGGCTATATTTATGCGTTATTATTTATTATATTAATATTAATATTCGATATATCAGTATATGTATTGTCTGTTAAATTTGTAGTTATTATGTTAGTTTAGCGAACGCTGGGGGCTATGGGGGAGGGGTGGCGAGTGTCCCGAGGAGGGGGAGTAGGGAGGAGAGAGTCAGTCGGGTTTTTGCGAGCAGGAGAAGGCGTCGTGGCAGTTGGTAGTCGTCAGGCGGCGATCGCGGATAGAAGTTGAGGGCTTGACAAAATATATATTTTTTTTTTTGGTCACCCATTAACCAGTAAGGCTGTTAGCTTGCTATGGGAGGTCTCGAGGAAGGAGGCCGCAACAACGGAGAAATCACCCTGATGAACGACGACGTAGCAGCTTGGGAGAACCCTGTGGCCTGGGGTCCCGGTCGACCGCGGCACCGGGGTGAGCTGATTACGGCTCGTGCCTCTCGTCAGACACCTATTTTCCGAGATGAGGAGTTGGACTGCCCTTTTTCATCGCCAGCTACTGGCGATTGGCGACGTAGGCTCCACCTAGACTGAGGTAGGCGTTGATCTTCTGTACGGCGCCCATTTTACGGCGTGGAGAAATTACGCCCTTTTACAAATGCCGTCAGCCCCTTATCATCGGCTTCCTTAATGTTGTGGAAGTTACGTTACCGAATAAGGACAGTAGGCCCCAAACTATTCGCTTCATAACCTTGTGAAAAGCACGTTACTCGATCCACCCCCCGCTCCCATCTAGCTAAAAGCGGGACTGTCTCCCGGAGTACTAAACATTGTATTCGTGTATACTGGACCTGAGAACATACCTGATTTATTAAATGTGTTTGAATGACTCAAGGAAAATTCTTTAACTCAGCGTCTATTCCCTAACATCAGTCTTGTACTCGAGTGCCTTCAGCGCCGGTGGAAGCAGGGACGAGGTGTATTTGATATTTGATTGTTGGTTGCTAAAGGGAAGCGCACCTTGAAGGCAGCCGGTCCGGCACGGCGGGAAGGCTAGTTTCAAATTTATTCGTTAATGTTGCATTGATTTTAATTTACGTTCGCGAACACATTTTCAAATTTCATACTTCAAGCCTACATAGCGCCCTTAATATCCACTTTTAGACTGTAAGTCGTATATATGTTTTAGGCATATTTTTTCGTCAGGAATCACCTCCCAAGAGGTGTCTGTTTAATTAAGGATATATATATATATATATATATATATATATATATATATATATATATATATATATATATATACACACACACTTGCTTAGGTAGTTTTTCATACTGGTGCAAAAAAATATAAATTATGTTTAACGGAATGCTTTGAAAATATTCAAGACTAAAGCAATCGTACGATGCACAGTTATGTGAAAACGTTTGGAAAGTAGTGCACCGTTCGTTCGCAAAATATTATTTTGCTTCATTTTTGCTTATTTTCATAGCAATTGTACTTAAGGTGCAAAAATCTGGGAATTTGCGAGGTTCATTGCTACCAAAAAAATAGGTTCAATTTATAATATGGAAGTGCAGCACGTGTTCACGCCGTTAGAGCAAGGTCATATAATGTGCGAGAGAAGCCTGGGTGAAGTTAGGCCGGCTGCTAGACTATCGAGCCAAGCCTGTCATCCGTGGATGAGGTGTGGTGAGATGAATGCAGGGGAAGCGAATGAGGCGGGGGAAACGGAAGTTCACCGAGAAAACCCGCCGGCCAAAGACAACGTCCACCACGTTTCCCACATTTTAAAAAGCCGGGATTGAACCGGATCGCCTAGGTGGGAGGTAAGATGTCTTGACCCCTCGACCACAGCGCTGCCCTGCTTACGAAGAAGGCAGTAACTAAAGAAAAAAAATAAAAACGGAGTTTTTGGTATCGTTGGGTTCCTGTTGAAGTTCTGCATCACTTACATGCCAAAAAGTTAGTAAAATAAATTGTTCGTAAGAGTTATAGGAAGAAAACGCTTACTGTCTTTGCAGTTTTTCCAAGTTTGAATATGACAGAGGGCAGTAAGTGCATATTCCTCGTATAAAAAGCTGTAACTACAACTATACTGCTTTCTTAATTTGAAATGTGATGGTGGCTTTCTAGGCAATACTATAACCCATGCAGTAACTTTAGGCCCATTTGTATTTATTTATTTAATAATGGGAATATAAATTGTTTTAAAAGAACATCTTATTTGTATTTATTTATTCAATAATGTGAATATAAATTGTTTTAAAAGAACATTTGTTTTTAGATATTTTAAGTAAACAAGGAAGACATCAATTTTTTTTTTTTTCAGAAATGGAATTTAAGAACATGTTTGCCTAATATTAACACATTTGCAAACATATTCGGAATTGATACATGTCTGGCATTGAGATATATCTTTATCTTATTTTTTCTCAATTGTGCTGTTGCTGTAATTACTGCTTTCTTCCTAAGCAGGGAAGAGCGGCCCCTCTACAAATAATTATATAATGACAATTAAATGAAGCAGGGGTTATTTGATATGAAAATTATGTTGCTTAAAAAAATTTCAAAGTCACTGTAAATCTACCACGCGTGGCCTTAAAAGTACTTCTTAAGCATTCCTATCTCTAACACGGCAAGACGGTCGGCATAAGTAGAAGGTGATAAACATGACGCATAATCGTTGCTTCTATTGGCCATAGAGTCACAGCAGTAATGCATGTATGGAAGAACGTTTTATGTCTATCTGTGGTAGAGGGTTGGCAAGACTGACCCCTTGTACCTGCTACCAGTGGCCTTCATGTTTGCAAGCAGTTGACTAAAGGGAACAGAACGAGTTGAAAACCGAGAAATCACCATGAAATATTGCGGTAACACACAGTGTAGAAAACTGTTCGTACTTTTTACAAAGGAAATTTACTTTCCAAAGGTATAATATATATTTTGTACAAAATTAACTTTTTGTTGATTTGCAAGCAATTTTTTAAAACAAGTTTTTCAAAGGATTTATATAATAATGTACAAAAATTTTTTTTTCGTAGAGTGTTCAATGAAAAAAATGTTTTTTTTTCCTTCCCCTAAACATTGTTTTTTTCCTTACTTCGCAAACACATTTCTGTATATAGGATGATCCACAACAGGGGCACAACAACTCAAATTCCTCCCCCCCAAACAAAAAAAAGGGGAATGTATCATTTGATGTTCAAATTTTCATATTTAAGGGGGTACACTGGTATCATCTCGGAAAGTAGAGTTTTGCTTTCATAAAATTACTTTAAATTATAATAATAACAACTAAAATAAGAAACATGTAGTAATATTGTACGTTGACAGGTAGACTTTTTAAGGTTTACCCCTGCTTCAAGGTTTCAGAGGGGGGAATATACCCTTGCACACTTCCCTCCTTCAAGGATTCAGAGGGGGCAATATACCCTTGCACACTTCCCTCCTA
>PNEQ01032682.1:0-33344 GCA_003012365.1 Medauroidea extradentata
GAGTAATTGTGTGCATAACTAATTGTGTTGTGAGAGTTCTAGTTGATTACTGTTTTGTGTATTTCGTAGCTTTGTGAGCTATTAAATCCAGTACTTAATTTAACTCTTTTATTTGTAATTATAAGACCTCTATCCCAAAGAACTCATGGGAATTGCCCACATATAAAGTTTGTGTTCCTCAAACTTGTAACAATATGTTGCCAGTTGAAAAAAAAACTTTGATTTGGTTTTTCTGTATACGCAACAGTTTCATCAGCCGGGCCTCCAAAACTTAGTGTACCTTCTGACAATATCATACAGTTATAAAATACTAAAATCCAATTCCGACATCGTCATTTTTCCAGAAGTCAAAAGTTTTTGCCACTCTGAAACTGTACATAACAGATTATGACAACGAAGTCTGTGACATAACCACGTCAAATAAGTTGATACGTTTTACAAATATTCGGCTGCCAGTATTGAATACAAAGTGTACCAGGCCTTATAAAGCAAACAAAATCAATTTCTGGGATAAATTCTAACATCCCACCATATAGCAAGTAGCGAACCAACTTAAGACCTGTCAATAATTCATAAACTGGCAATATTTTAAACCTATATTCAACTCCTGCTACTCTCTGTTCCGAAACGTGTCGCAAGTTTTTGCTATGAGTTGTTGAACCACTCGCTAGTCAGAAACATACTTTCATAAAGGAATCTGGTTATTTTAGACGCAATGCGAAATCGTCAGGAACAGAACCTAATGATGGCCTTGTTAAGTTTCGGTGTTCAAAGCCTCTTCCATAAAGTTCCTCCAAATGAGTTATTATCCAACACGACAGGTTTTTTCAATTCAAAGACGATTATTAAAAACAAACTCATGACATTGAAATAATAAACGTTCACTTTATTAAAAAAACTTGCTTTAAAAATAATACTTTCTTATTCAAATATAGGTTTCGTCATCTGTTTCGAATCTTTCTCATTCTGTTGGCCGTCCGTTGTTACATTTAGACTCATATTTTATGGCGTTTCCTAAATAAACTGTATAGTAATGGATAGGGACAGGAAAATTTCGCGAATTCAATTACCTGCTTGTTATATTCAACTATCCTAGGCACACTCAAGTCCCGATCATTTGTCCGTTAGCTGCTACTCAGTGGAATAGCAGACAATAAACGAATACAATGGGCTTACGTATGCAGAGGACATCTGATTCTAACATTCAGTTGATTGAATTTGTGAAATTTTCCTGTCCCTAGCAATGGGTCACCAAACATAGCTTCCAGCATTCCACAGGTATAGTAAGTAAGTTGGTGTCATCTACTTAGACTACTTAGTTGACACGCATGAAGTCATTGTTTGCTCAAAAAAAGTAGCCTATATTTATTTAACATTCTAAGTGATCGCCCTCAAACTTATCCCCCGAATAGTATTTACTGTTAGTGTAATTTTAATGAATAATCTCAAAAATATTGTGCAAATACTAAAATAAATCGTTAAAAAACGTCTTTCGAGTTGTATTTTACGCAACTATCTGTTACTTTGACTTAATTTTTTTTATCGTATTAAAAATTATGACAGTTGCGCTTCAAAAATTTGTATATTTGCATAAGACGTCAGCGTCTATTCACTATGATATTTTTTGTACGAATAATTTATTAGTAATATATACAAATCTTTACAAGCGTATTATTTTCATTCACTCGCAAAAATAAGAGTGTGACAGATATTTCGCAAACCGTAAACGTTGATGACATGTACAGGTAGTCAGTAAGTATAGGGATACGCGCACTGACGCAACTGTCCAAAACACTGCTTTGGCGAAAAAACGAAATAGTCTGGCAGCGATTCTATATTAAATATCTTGGTTGAGAAAGGCAGTAGCGATCAATTTTCCCATGAAAATAGCGTCGAAGCTTTTGTATAGGTAAGATCCATCTCCCTCACCACCCTTCCGCAACGAGGTTAAGCTCTGACGTCACAGACGCTGCGGTACACCAAGGTGCACGTAACTCGAGCACAGCCGCAGACCCGTTGCCGCCAGAAATTTCTACAGCTGCAGACAAGTAATGTGAGTAATTGATATGGTGGCGTTCGCCTCCAAATGGAGCTACAGCAAGGTATTGGCGTTACTATATTTAACAAGTTATCCGATACAATTCTTTTATAACTATTTCGTGTGCAAATGCGAAAGCAATATTTTTTTTATATTGCTGTGAGGCATCTGAGTTTTAACTGAAGAAATCGTTGAACTTTCGTCATTACTGATACATTTTAATACTAAACTTTAAAAAATAGGAATTTTCTTTGAAAATTGTAATCCAATACTATTCATTTGCATATTACTGTTGCCTGATTGTTTGTACGTAAAAATTGGAAAGAAAAAAAATTTCCTTATTTTTGTGTATGTCTGTATTCCGTAATTTTAGTTCAAATGTTTGCTGTTTATTACTTCCCGTAATAAACTTCCGCGATTTAAAAACTTTAATAAATTCTCGAGTAAAAAATGCATTCATCTTTAAACTCATTGCTGTATAGCTTACACATAAGCATATTTGTTCATAGTTTATAAGTGGCTGAGTCAAAGCACTACACATGCCACTGATTTTATATATAACAGTGCTTATGGCCTAAGTCTTGGGTTGAACGATTGTGTATGCAGTTCTGATCAGTGGGCTCGCAGTTTTAAAATATTCATGCTGTGTTATGTTTGTAAATTTAGATCAAATTTATGGTACTAACTATTAAAAAATTAACTTTATTTGCATGTATTTCAAGAACCTAGAGGTGTTGAGTTTGAGTATGCTATATTTTGACTCTCATGAAATAAGGTTTTTAATTATGGTTAGAGATTATGTTATTTCGCGAAATTTTTTTGGCCCAACAAATGCTTGAAAACACTGTTGATTCTTGCCACGTGTGTGATTGCTTGTTACACGTTTGTCACAACGTAGCTGTCTGTAGACCAATAATATGCATCAAATATTACAATTGCGGGATTCTTATTGCCTTACTCAAATAGGGCGACAGCTATACGCACAAGTGAAAGCCAGTCATCTTTCCATAATCTGAACGTACGTTGTAACCCGAAAACTAGTCAAGTTTTCCTGCAGAAAACCATCATTTCTAACTATGGTGTTCATGTTTGGATCAAAGGTGACAGAATGCAGAGCTGTCGCCCGAGTTTGTTTGTTCCAGCAGAGCGTACATCGATATGTTACACTATGAATTACTGGATGAAGAAAACGAAACATCCGTTTCCAAATACACTCCATAACTTGGCGGGATAAAAGTCAAATTTTGCAATTAGTGTAAAATGTAGTCATTCACTACTGCAACAACACTAGCGCCGTAACTCACAAATAGTTTACTGTTAACAGGATTTATTCTATTTTATTTTAACAGTCTTTTGTTGAAATTCTTACGGCATTATTTATTGCATTATCAGTTTAAATTATTTCGAACACCGCAAACATCGGTTTTTAGAGTTTATAAAAATGCATAGTAAGATAACGTTCAATAGTACTAAATGTTTGTATAGATTAATGATTTGTGTAATGTTGTATTGAAACAAGCCAGAGCATTGTATCATATTTGCTTATCATCTCTATAACTATGATAAGTGTGTACATTAAGTTAATGAGGACTAGTATTAATGAACCAACAGGAATTTTAAAATAATGTTTGGGATGCCATGACAATAATCTAGCAATACTTTAATCAGCTAAGTATGCCCGCTTTAAAAGTTGTATAAGCTTTATAATAACTGTTTGTAATGCAAATATGTAAAGGATGTTGCAAAATTCCATGTCAATATTCAAGCGAAACAATCCTCACGTGTAGAGGAACAAAAAGTTTTATATGAACATAGGTCCAAAAACGCACCGTTTCTGCGCGACAGTTGGCAATACATGACATATGGTTGATTGCTCGCGGGTAGGATCGAGTTGCTGTGGGGCTTCCTTACAGCAGTACACAACATGTTACTATGCCACACACTACGCCACTAACACACACACAGTAGGAACAACTATGACACAGCAACATGATCCTGCCAGCGCGCTATTAACCATACGTCATGTATGCCAACTGTAGCGCAGAAACGGTGCGTTTTTAGACCTACGTTTGCATAACACTTTTTGCTCCTCTACACGTGAGGATTGTTTCCCTAGAATATTGATATGGAATTTTGCAACATCCTGTATTCTTGCAACGCAATATTTATATATTGACTTTTTTTTCTGCAGCATAATTATTAAGCTAAATTTTCTGTTGGTAAATACTACACAGGATATTATATCACTGAATAAGTCAGTAAGCAAGTAGGGAATGAGTTCAGGGATTAATAAAGGCCAACAAACCAAAAAGGGACTTTGCCCACGAATTTTCCAGAAGATTTTTCGATAGCTTCAGCAAAAGTCAGGTAACTTGAAAACATAGAATGACCATCATTTTTTTCGCCGCACACGGTGCGTGTAGCCTTCATAAGCATTTACACAGTATTTATTGAACACAAGAGTTAGCCTGCATGCCTGGCTAGCAACAATCGTACATATAGGTAAGCACATACACAATGTAAGTTTTAGAGTTAAGAAAAGTTGGATTAGTTTCAACTTTTGCTTAATACTAATACTATGCTAGAGGTCTGGCCAATAAAAGCCCTGAAAGCGATACTACGTTGTCGCACGATACATTAAATTATTAGAGAATAAATTGCTAGTCTTGTACTATGGGTTTACAGAAAATCCCCTGTCATATCTCTGAAAATGAAGATAAAATGTTACGGTTTTTTGATGACACAAAATGGCCACAGTAGAAACTAAAATAATAGTATGTGAATATTCTTCAAGTGATATAATATTATTTTAAAACGTTAATTTTAGGATATATTTATTTTTCTTATTGAATTACATCAACACAAATTTCCTCTTAACTATAAGGTAAATTTTTGGGTATTTCATGTTACGAATCTTACAACTAGCGTAACAAACCCTTGGTAATTTATGTTTATGTTTACCATATTATTTTCACAAAAACTATGAATGTGCTGAGTTAACGTCCACTGTAGCCTAGATTTTACGAGCTACACTCAGAACTCTAACTAAAAAAAACAGTATGCAGTAAATGCTGAACGGTGAGAACATTTGAGTATTGTTACACTTTATTCAAGACTGGATATAACTAAAAATAACAGACGTCTTAAACAAAGACTGGACAAGGAAATCCGCTTCAAGAATGAAAAATGATGCAGTGTATTGGTAATGCTTTTCGATGAGCATAACGGAGTTCAGTGGCAAATGTTCATAACTGTACATTAGCACGGCATAGTGATCACTTTATAGACGTTACTAGTGACTCCATTTTCCGCTTGTGAAAACTTTAACTCTCATAGTTTTCCCATAGTGACACGACGAAGTCAAAATTTGTAATTTACGGGAACATAGTAAATAACAAAAACTGAGTGTCTTAACCAGAATGGAATAATTTACGCTGAAATTAGATACTATGGACAATATGCTAAAATATTTAAAAACACACAATGAGATTTCTTTGTACTCTTTAAACAAATCTTTAAAATATGACAGTTTACATCATTTATAGCATTTTAAAAACGCAAAATGCCTGTTGTGTGTTTTTAAATTGTTTTGGAATATTGTCCATAATATACAACCACAGTGTAAATTATTTCATTCGAATAAGACACTTGGTTTTTTTATTACTATGTTCCCGTAAATTGCGAATTCTAATTTTGATACGCTCCTATCGAAAAATTGTGAGACCTGGAAAAATTTTACAAGTGGAAAATGTAGTTGCGAGTAACTTCTATAAAACGTACACTGTGGCGTGCAAATATAAAGTTATGAATGTTTTCCACGCGAACACAGAAAACCTAACAACCGTATACTGTTAAAACGGTATAGGCCTACGTGTCAAGTACAGTAACGGTCTTAAAATTCATATTTTACAAATATTTTACGTTTCTTAATCCGCAAATACTTAACAGCGTCATGAAAACTTTATTTACAATGAGCATACATTTACAGAGTGAACGGTGATACCAAAATTGTAATCGCAGGTAAAGTAAATATTGCCTCCACTTATTATACTGAATTACACTTGATACACACTTTCTTTGCCACTAAAAATATTTTAAAATATAAATTACTGAAATGTAACATTGCCGCAAAGAAAATTTTTGTTTATAAGCTACAGTCATGGCCACTAAATAGTGTTATCACTGAGATAGTTTATTTGAAATCTTAGTGGTGGCGATAGTTGCAGTATTTTTAACACAAAGTTAGTTAAAGAAATTTTATTTTCTACACATAAACGAATACTACTTCCAAAAAAAGTGACCTAAAACGTAAGTTTTTTGTATTTGCTTTGTTGCAAGGCAAAATTTCCTTACTGAAAACTAAAAACTTTTACAGCATAGCTACTCTGCAATGATTCATATTCAAACAAAATTTAATTGTGTCAAAGACAGTGTTTTAGATTGCAGCTACGTAATTGTGTGCAAATGCGTTTCTCTCTTGTATGCATCTTTATCCGCAATTTCCCTCCGACTATTTTTCTTTCCAATCTGGACTGTTAACTTTAATGTATAAACCATGACCGCAAAAACCAAATAAACATTTTCGTCCTTTCATGTGAGACTGTTCCTTGTTTTCATTACTGAGCGTGTTAGCGCAACGGTAACACATTGGACTTGATTTCGGGAGCACCCGGGTTCGATCCCCGGCACCGACCATCCTGACTTAGGTTTTCCATGGTTTCCCGAAATTGCTCCAGACGAATGCTGGGATGTTTCCTTAACAAAGACCATGGTCGACTTCTCTCCCAGCTCCCAGCTCCATTGTAGCAAGTTGTGTGTAACCGTCTATAATGACCTCGCTCTCGACGAGACGTAAAGCCCACTTACCTTAGCCTACCTTGTTTTTAATTACTGCGTTTAGAGTAACAACTCAATCCGGATTGAACTAGGAGTGGACTGAAGAATCTAGATTAAATATTTACTATAAACACATTCCTATCGGATTGAAGTAGGAGTGGAGTGAGTAATCCAGTCCAGTCGGCAAGGTGGACTGGACTGTACAATCCGGATTGAAACGTTTTCTTTAAACACCCATAGGACTGGACTGAACGAAACAGAAGCGGTCGCCATATTGAATCGTTTTTTTGGTTATTAAGAGGTGAGAATCGTCCTGCGCTAGCTAAATACAACTGTTTCATGTTATATAAATAATTATAAGTGCCAAATATATCAAAATAAATATCTCTATACAGATAAATTCAAGCAAAATATCTAGCAAATATTTGCATATGGATGTATTGACAGTCACTTGTTCTTTAGTTCAGTGTTTTGCAAAGAGATGTCTCCAGTCACAGATTCCGTCCATGTTTACATGTCAGTCTGGATCGAAAATTTTACTATAATCGCATTTCAGTCCACTTTCACTTTATATTCGCTCCATGTTGAATCCAGACCAACTTCAGTTCAGTCCGGAATATTACTCTAAAAACACTAATTGAGGTGCGAAATTTGAAAATCTATCAAGGAAACAGGTTGTATCAACAGCTCTTCTCCAATGAACCTAAACCAGTGGCTAATAAAGTAGCTTGTCACGAAAGAATCTATATTTCCAGTGGACGAAATCGTCCCAAAAGCAAGACGATACCCTGCATACAATATTGTTAGGAAACAGTGCTCTTCAGGGGCTCGCGCGGGAGAAATGAGCTTTACTGGAGCTATACGGTGGAACTTAACAGCAAACCACCACCCACGCCCGTGTCAATTTGTCGCCCAACTTGTGTGGCGTTATCCAGGCCGGAATTTGCGCTTCAAGATCTTCGCGCGGGTGCAGTGCGCGAATGGACTCCAAGTGCGCCAAAACCCATGCGGTCGCCATTATTGAGGAAGGAATGGAGTGTGTGCGAAGGCGGCCATCTTGCGCCCGCATTCCTGCACACACCCCTCACTCCCCTCTCATCTAGAAGGTGTCAGCGCTAGCTCTCAAAGACAGCCTTTCCCTACAAAAGATTCGATCGCCGGAGCTACCTCCCCTACCGCGCCGCGCGGAGGTCGGTAACCTCTCGGGACAGCTGATCGTCCGCGCCGAACGCGCTGCCGTGCTTCCGCGTCATGGCCTACCACGTCGGCTATGGAGCCATCGGACATGTACGCGACGAGTGCTTCGAGCCTCTGCCTGAACAACTGGCATACCACAGATGCCACATGAAATCGTTGCTAACAAACTGGCACCCACATAACACCTTCCGCGACAACCGTGACTTTCCGCTGCAGGCGATGTCCGTCGGCATCCCTGCACATATGTGCACGAAGTGTGGGCGGAAACAGGAAGTGGACAGTTGGACTGTTCCGAGCGCAACTGCATGGGTGTGCGCGATGCAAAAGCCGACTATCAAACATGGACGTAACTACAGTGACATTCTGAAAAGCAAAGTGTGACAGCCTGGTTTTTTTACACCCGGGACAGTGAACTGTGCCGTGCGTGACGTGTTCTGAACGGGAACATGAGGGTTGTTTGTTGGCCGCGGAAACAGTCAAGGCACACACGAGACTCTTACGGTGTGACATATGCGTAACAACCGTGGGCAGCGAGAAAGCTACACCGGCACACGCACTCAGTGTCGGTTATTGCGCGAAAAACCCGGTAACTGCACAGTTCACAATGGGAGATGTCAAGCTGCCAGAGACTCACGTACGCGAGTGCAGACGCCCATGTTGCCGCACGGCAACTGTCGCAACATTGTGATGTAAATATTGCCGGCTGCCACGCATGCAGAATGTCTCGTCCCCGCGGAACAGCAAAGAGTAGTCGGGACCATTTTCCTGTGCTTCGGCTGCATTGCGACCATGCGTCAACCTTCTTCAGAACCACTAAACTTTCATTAACTTCCTTTAAGGGTAACAGCGCCGAAGGAGTGAAAGGTATGAGAGTGATTATTCAAAGGGTAATATGCCTTGCCGACAGCAAAACACACCACCCGCTGGACTACAGCCAGCCACCCCCGTTCCCTTGTCAATTTTGCCCCGGCAGTCAGTTACACTGGCAAAAATATTGCCCCAATGCATCTGGCAGAACAAGGCAGAGTGGCAACACTGGCAGGAACTAGACGGGAAACGGACAGTAGGGGTCGTGGGACCTGACGTCACTGCGAACCCCGAACCAAATGTTAACATCCAGACACCACAACATGATCTCATCCAGCATCGTCATTCAATTAAAATTCTTAAAAGCATAAACAACCTCCACTGTTATGTGTCAGCAGACAGTGGCTTCACATAGTTTCATTCGGCCAGAATTTGTAAATCGTAAAACAATCTCAGCAATTGACCAGCCTGTACAGCTTGTCGCCGAAGGCGCACAGTGCCACGTGGTAGGTCGACCCACCATTGTCGTTCGCATAAGGGACATTGAAACCATTACGACAGCTTTGGTTATTCCGGAGTTAAGGGAGGACGCTATCCTGGGCCTACCTTGACTCACGGAGCAGAACACTGTGGTAGAGCCCGCGGCGAGAGGCATCCACTTCGGCACCGTCGAGCGCAGAACCGCATACAGTACAGAGGCAAAATCAAGTGTTTGTGCACCCGCAGTTAAGTTTGAGGATATTTCGAACGATGTGCCCCCGGCCTACAGAGAGGCTTTTCAGCATCTATTAGACGAGAGGAGTGAGGTGTTCGCGGCTAACGATATCTTAAGGCGCACTGTGGTGACGGAACACCAGATTGACTTAACCACACAAAAACTGATTTACATGCCACCTAGGAGTTACTTAACACACCAAGCTAAAATCATTAAAGAGCAGATAAAGGAGATGTAAGCTGACAGAGTGATTAAGCCGGCCAATAGCAGCTATAATTCCCAGAACACAATAGCCCCCAAGAAGGATGGTACATTGCCCTTCTGCATGAATCTGCGACGCATGAACCTTGCTGCAGAAAATCTGATCCCACCATACATCAGCATGAAAAATGCACTGACAACCATTGGTCACGCAAAAGTGTTTTCCTCCCTAGACTTGTGCAGTTGTAACTGGCAAGTTCCGGTACAGCAGGACGACCGGGAGAAAACAGCATTCACTGATCCTGATGACAGCCAGTACAAATTCTGTGCCATGCCATTTGGCATGAAGGAGGCACCCGCGATGTTCCAGACGATGATGGTGCAGGTGCTAAGTGGCCTGGCGGGAAATTTCACGTTAGCCTATCTCGAGGACGCACTGATATGGTCCAGTGTGTGGGAAGAACATCTGATCCACGTGTCGCTCGTCCTGGAACGGCTGGCCATCAATGGGCTGACCTGTGCGGTACCTAAATGCCACATAGGAAAAGCGAACATAGAGTTTCTGGGTCACATGTTGAGCGAGAAGGGGATCGAACCCAACGCCGAGCACCTGCGTCTAGTGTAGGAATGTCACAACCGACGCGTGATTGACTTCTCGAGCACCTAGTTTGGTCCCATGGAGAGAAGATATCATGTCAACAAAACAGAGCATCTGGCAATTGTGTTGGCAATGAAACAGTATCGTGTATACCTAGAGAACCAGCGCTTCGTTCTGCACACAGACAACAGATATCTTGTATGGTTACAATCCATGCGTGAAACGCATAGCAAGCTTGCCAGATGGTCAATGGCTTTACGGGGTATGACTACAAAGTGGAACATGTCGCAGGGGATGACAACCAGTAGGCTGACACGTTGTCGCATGTGCCGTTTGCTGACGTCATCGTGCGCCATGACACCGACTGGGAAGACCTCATGCCACCCGGGCCACGTCAGGTTGATGCACAACTGTATCAGCTGGTCACTGCACCACAAGAGGCCAACGTCAACACAATATACGAGCAAGTTGTGGCCCCACAGCGCAGATATACCATATGCCAAAGCAAATGCCAAAGGTGCACAGAAGGGATGGTGAACCACTTGCACGTGATTGGTGTCCATGTTGGGACATTCTCCTCCCCCTCCCTTGTGGGACTGGACCTGGTGACTGTTTGTGCCCCAATGTGAACATGAGCACGTGCTCCTCAATGCCCACGACAGGCAATACACTGGACACCCAGGTGCGTGCCAGACAGCTTGCAATATCAACTGCCTGTTTTACTGGCCATGGGTGACCCAAGCATTGCAGAGATATGTAAGGGCCTGCGAAATGTGCAACAAGTACAAGTCACGAAGGGCCGATGGAGAACAACAGCAACAGCCCCGCCTGGCAAAGCGCCCCTTCGAAACCGTCGCCCTGGACATAATGGGTCCATTCCCCCCTCTACCAATGGCAAGCGCTTCATCCTGGTTGTGACGGACATGTTCTCCAGGTGGACGGAGGCATATGCTGTCCCCAGCAAACATGTCAAAAATCTTGTGTGCATACTTGACACAGATTCTTACACGAGATAGGGCTACCCCCGGGTGCTACTCACCGACAATGGGTCTCAGTTCACAGGGAAGTAATGAAGGGATGCATGTGAAAAGTGGGGCATCTATCACTAGACCACTCCACTGTACCACATGTGTGCTAACCCCACAGAACATCAGAACCAAGACCTGAAGATGCAGCTCCCCCTCTGAGTAGGAAAGATACATGAGACATTGGTTGAACACCTACCCACAGCACTAGTTATGCTCAGGTGTAGAGTAAATGCAGCGACTGGACAATCACACACAGCGGCCTTAATGGGGTGCAACCTGAGACTCCCTCGGGAGTACCGTTGCGCCGCCATCAACGAGGAAGAGCCAGTAAGCCCTGTAGTAAGGACAGAGATACAGCAGGAGCGACACGCAGCGATGCTGGCCAACCAACAGCACTAAGCGCAACAGTGTCTCAAAAGCACAGGCAAGCCCCCGAATAGCTCCAGCAGGGCAGCGTGTGTATGTCAATGCGCACCCTCTTTCGGCAGGCAAGCAGAAATGCTGCGCAGGCTTCGCAGTGGAGTGCAGTGGACCCCACCTGGTCGTGCGAGCCTGTGGCAGAACCACCTACCTCGTGAGATGTCACAACGGTCGGGTGACCAAAATACACAGAGATGACCTGTGCACGGCACATGGCAGAGATAGGGCGCCCTGCACCACCATGCCGCCCAGAGCAGACCAGCAGGGAACAGTGCCACCTGTCACCCCACATGATGGAGGTGGGTACCCCCACTGGGTGCATAAGACGCCTCTTCATGAGCCGAACACTGCCGACTGTGGCAACGAAAGGCAGCCGACACAGAGAAACCATCGACACCAGTGAGGAAGGGCCGGAGCGCTCACCAGGACCCGGAAGCAACTGAGGAGTCACGATGCGGCAATCACTACCCGCCAATGGAGTCGTACACGCCTCGAAGCCTGGCGTCGAAACGTCACCTGCCGATGCGACCCGACCCTGCCCCGACAGCACTGAGCCGGGATGGTGGTAACGGGCCTGTCTGTCCACGACAGGCCCCCGTGGAAGAACCAGCGAGGTCTCTGCCCATTTGCTACTGGTTGGGGACGACAGCCAGATGTCTTCTGGCCTGTCGCGGGTTGCCAGTCAGTACGACTTTGAATGATCACATGTCATTTTAGCACCCCTGTGCTAGCTACATCAACGCGGGTTATGCCACCAACAGGTAGCTGTGTTTAAAGGCCAGGGGTAACCTTGTTGTGTATTTAAATTCATAATTAACATCCTTTTTGTATTTAACCTTAAAAACAGTATATGATCAGTGCTGGCCATTATGGCTTGTGACGTGGACCAATCAAAATATGTTTTCGGTCGTCTGCTGTTTCCCCGAAATTTGCTAGCTTCTTATTCCTAAACTATAGTGTTTAGAAGAAAAATTGTTTTTGGTGTCTTCATATTTCTTCATTGTTAACAATATGGTGTACATTTCAACGTATTTCAAATTTCATGCAAGGGGTCCATTGTGGTTTGCTCCCCCCCCCCCTTTTTCCACCTCTTTTTCCATCAGTCCAATCAACCCAGATGTAATAAATGTATCTTACTTACGTTGTTTTACGCTCGCGTAAATAACAGTATAATATTTCACTAGAAATACATAATACCTTTAATTACTAACTACCATTAGCAGTGTTTAAAGAGTGCATTATAATTATAAATACTATATTTGTAAAATTGTCTGGTGTTCAAGGTTAATAAAAATACAAAAAAAATACAGTACTAGTTAAAGTCTAAATATTGGTAGACATTGAATCATTTTTCCCTAATTTACATTTCATTCCCAAGTAAACATTTTCGTCACTACCAGTGCCCCTTTGAACCCGGCGCCTGTAGCAGTCTGCCCCTCCCCCCCCCCTCAATTGCTATAAAAGTGCGTGAAAAATGTGGTTCATAAAGTTCGCCCAATCGCATGCGAGGTAGTTGGAATTTTTGCTGTATTGATCAAAGTTCTTTTAATGTGTCACACATGTTTGTGTGGTATATTTAAGGTAAAGTTATAATGAAAAAACCCTACATTTAAATGGTGGGTATTTTGTATAATTTATGTATCGCATGCCCCCCTCCATAAATGTTTCTAAATCCGCCGCTGGAACAAGTACGTCACGACCGCACGGTTGGCAGCAATGATGCGAGGGTGCTTGGAACTGCCTGTCACAGGCAGCGAGACAACAACGCTAGGCCTAGGAGTTAGTTGGCAGCAGCTGGAGAGGTGGGTTGTGCGTGCGTTCGCTACGTACCACAGCGCCCTATAAAGCCACATTCCTCGGCAACACTACGAACGACGATGGTGGCCACATGACTCTGAATTCTTGAAAAGCTTGACTTGTCCTTGATTTTGACATGTCCTTAAAAATCCTGGCGAAATGCTAAAATTTCCATACATGTCCTTGAGTTTTTTATATTCGTTTGAAAGTTGAATAGTTGTCCGTTTGATACATGTCAGGATGTACTTCTATTGAAGCATAAAGACTGACTTTTTTGTATATATGAACCCGAAACGTAACCAACTTTTCCAACATGCTAATAATAACCTAGAGATATTTCGTATTCACAAAGCGGGTATTATTTCAGCATCTTGGGTTTCAAATGCGATGTATTTGGTGCGGGTAACCTTGTTCCCACTCTCATGGTTGCAGTACTCACATTTTCACTTTGAAAAAAGGAGTGAAAGTTAGTGTGTGTGTGAGTGTATGTGCACTTCTGTGTTCATTGGCAAAATGTAAGGTCTGCAATAAAACTATTTTACTGTAAGCATGTGTAGATCTGTATCAATCTCTGATATGGGAACCAATTAAAAAAAATGCAGTGGACAAGACATCAAGTAAGCCATAACACAAAAAAAAATTGCGAAATGTGATGCCTTATCTTCTGCAACATCAGGATTATATTGTGAAAAACGGTGTAGTTAAAGAAACATGTCTAACTGTACATATGCCGTGTTACTATTATTAAACCATGATTGTGTCGCAAATTCCAGCCTTCACGTGATTAATACATTTTTGTAACTGGAAAAGAGAAAATATTACTATTCCTAGTAACCACGTATTATTGACCATGTCCGTATAGAAAGTACAGTTGTTATTTTCTTGAAAATTGGTTTTTGTCCTTGAAATACTGGAAATGTTCTTGAATTTAAAAATCCGATTTGTGTAGCCTACATGGATATACAAGTTGTTAATAAATCGTGCGTGGATCACTAGTAGGTAGGCGGGCATCATGATTACATATTTCGTTCTTAAACACTTTCTTGGTGACATACTGGCTGCGCAATACAACCCCCGAAAGGAAAATCGTTATACTTGTTAACAAACTGCTCACTCTATTATGAACGGCCTATTTGGGCAGACACAATCCACTACCGGCCCAGTAAAAAACGAACATTATGAGCTTGAGCAATTTTGTTTTGCTTGGGAATAAAACATTTAAGCAGTTGTAAAGTTTCAAGCAATATATTCTATACTGATTAACAAATGAACATTTGAGTATAATTCTAAAGATTTACTTTTATTTGTGTGTAATATTTTCATCAAAATGCTGCTGTGTCACATTTTCTTCTGCCAGTAAAGTTCCACAAATTGAATGGTGAAAAGTGTTTAAAATGTTGTAAAATGTAAACTGCCGCCGAAGTTAATTTTGTTCAAGGGTAAAAATTTTGTTAATAAGCATTGATTCCATTAGCTCTCATAGGTATTTAAAAATTAAAAATTACTTAAAATATTTGCGACATTATTCCTTGTAGTACTTCACTGAAAAAGTAAAAAATTTTCAAAATTAGGTCACCAGCTTTTGTAAAAATTCTTCGTTCAAATACTTTCTAATGGGTACCGCTTCAATACTTACAAGGAAATAAAAAAAATTGTCATTCTCAAGGAAACAAAGACATATAAAAACTGCATTTGCGTTCCTTTATATCAATACATAATTTAGTGTAAGTTTGTGGATTATTTAAAATCCTATAAGGGGCGCGTTTAATCTCAGTTTTCAACGTCTTTTTGTATTTTTATATTTGTACCAGATATTTTTTTTTTCATATTTTAGACATAAATTTTGACTAAATCTTCATCTTAGAAAATTGTTGTATCTCTCATAGTTTTTGCGAAATGAGTCGTAAACGTCAAAATTTGCACTTTACGGTTTTATGTACGCCACTAAAAACAACTGTAATACCAAACCGAAAAAATTCACAGTGTACAACAATGTTGTAGGCTATGAAATGACACATATACAAACAAAAAATAAAATATTTTGTATTTAATAAAAAAAAATGCTGAATTTTGAAATGAAAATTTAAAAAATTCAAAAATTGTTTTAAAATACAACAAAAAAAGTATTTATTTTTTATAATTCAAAATTTATTCTTGAAAGCCACTTAAAACCCAGACTGCAGGCAACTCCGGTAAGGTTACATATTCCTTATTCGTGTTGGGGAGGCCTGCTGCGACTGATTGCATGAGTCTTGAACCATGACACCATGCTCCTGTCTTTCTCACATTACACTCGTGCAAACAAAAATGCAGTTTCAAACTGCCAACTTTTCACAAACAAACACAGCGGCCTGATTAGGGACACCTTCGAAATCTCTGTTCCAATTGATTAATTACGAAACACTGCAATATCGATCGATACTAATCGACCTGGAGTGGATCCAACAAACACAGTGGCCTGATTACGGACACCTTCGAAATCTCTGTTCCAATTGAAGAATTACGAAGCGTTGCAATAACGATCGATACTAATCGATCAGGAATGAATCCAAGGGGTGGGTAAAGGGAGCGGGGGGGGGGAGGGGGAGGGCAGACTGCCACAGGTGCCGGGTTCGAGGGGGAGCTGGTAGTGACGAAAATGTTTATTTGGGAATTAAATGTAAATGAGGGGAAAATGATACAATGTCTACCAAAGTTTAGACTTTAGTATTGTATTTTTGTATTTTTATTAACCTTGAACACAAGACAATTATATATATATACACATATAATTCTAATGTGTTCTTAAAACACTGCTGATGGTAGTAAGTAAAGGGTTCATGTATTTCTAGTGAAATGTTATACTGTTATTTTCGCGAGCGTAAAACAACGTAAGTAAGATACATTTATTACAGTTGGGTTGATTGGACTGATGGAAAAAGAAGGGAAAGGTGGGGGGAGCAAGCCACAATGGACCCATTGCATGAAAATTTAAATACGTTGAAATGTATGCTACATTGTTAACAATGAAGAAATATGATGACACCAAAAACAATTTTTCTTCTAAACACTATAGTTTAGAAATAGGAAGCAAGCAAATTTCGGGGAAGCAGCAGGCGACCGAAAACATATTTTGATTGGTCCACATCACAAGCCATAACGGCCAGCACTTATCTATAAAGGCTATGAAGTGTGTACTAGGCATTGCCCGATACACATTAAATGTACATATGGAAGGATTAACTGGTGTAAACATAATTAAAGACTGGCCATTAGAATTAAGTATCAGATGCTTTTAGTACTAGCGGCGGCAATAACGGGGATATAAAACAGGCTAGAATTGTAGTAAAAAGTTGATTCAAGTTTTGTTGTACTTTGTGTAAATAGTACTATGTGATAGGGATGATAGTAGGTTGATTAGGGAGAATTCATGTATATTTCGTATTTTGGACTGGAGAGATGATGAGATGAGAGACAGGGTAGTCGCCCACACATCTGGAAGCATTTGGAGCTGTGTAGCAGTCAACAGTGACGAAGTACCAGTCGGCCCCTCCTGCTGCCTGCCCGAGGCTGCCAGGGGGTGGGGATGTGAAAGGCAAGCTAACGGCCAAGTCGCCCAACCATTTAATTTTAATTTTAAGTATTCATATATGTTTTGTCATAAGTATAAATAATTATAGGAAACAAGGATGTCAAAATTAAAGTAATGTAAACTGTGATTTTATGGAATAAATTCACAACAAAAGATGGTCGTAATCGCCCGGATTCGGAGCAATGCCGGAAAGCCGGGAATTTGAAACAAAGCTCCTGATTGGCTATAGAGAGCCGCGTCAGAAATCGCTGTTTGACGTGGGTGCCGGCAGTGGTGCAGGAGATAGGCCAGCCTGGGACTCAGCCGCGGAAGGACGCGTGTGTTCGTGTTCCGCGGGTCCGTGCCTCGGTAGGCTACCAGAGGTGCGTTACCAAGAGTCTTTATTACGCGTTTAATCACATTCGATTGTCGGGCAAAGGCGATTAGACGTCAGCCGCTTTGATCACAATCCGTAGGCCGAGGAGCCAATTTTTGTGGCCTGAGTGCGGTGCGGGAGGTCATTGTTCGGTTCCTGCCGCGAATAAGGGCGTTTTCGAACGTGTGGAGTGGAGTGTCATATAAAATGAATATCACTCTTTTCACTTAGTAGTTTGAACCTACATTGATTCTCGGAAAATGAGTGTTGAGTGATTGGTCACTTATTACTGACATTGACTGGTGATATTGAGTAAACTAAACCCGTTGGGCTAGCCGAGACAATTCCTGGCACGGGATAGATTTGATCAAAACCTACATGAACTAGTTAATTAATAAATATAAAGTAATTGCTCTCAAAAGAAAGGCTCAGTCACAACTGTAGCATATTGGTTATGGTCGTTGTCTACTACTCGTAAGGATGTGGATTCGAAACCCTTGTATGTTATTAGTTTTTAAAATAATACTATTAGATAGTTTTACAAGTGTCTGATACAAACATGTTCTATTAATTATTTTAAACCATCCATTTTCCATTTCCGCAACTATATTAATGCAGTGTCTGAAATGGCATATTTGCGCAGAAGAAACAGCGATGTAAATTGAATGCGAATCGCGAAAGTGATTTTTTTATGTGATCTAGTAGGGTAGTGTACCTATATTAAAATAATAGGTCATATATGGTTAAGCTTGCATTTAGGTTAAATGTGTTTATTTTGTGCGTGTTCAATCACTCGTTAAGTTACATATTACGTAAGGAACACATCATTAGTGGTAAATAACACTGCAGTGGGCTTATACTACACTGTTATACAACATAAATAACAATTATTTTGCGGTACGATAAACTAAAAATCACACAATAGCCCATAAGTATTCTTTGCTGTATAAATTTATGTATTGCATATGAACCTAACATCTGTAATGAAATACAAAATACTATCATTGAGTAAAGATTAGACTAGAGTGGTCTTCGCTAGTATAAATTCTCCGAGTAGTTTTCGAGATAAACACGTAGGCTATAGTTAATCGGTTTGACACCACGTCGTGCTAGTCAATTGCTTGGTTACATCTCACTGGGGCTTGCGGTTTGTCGCGGTCATCTACCGTCTTTCTCACTCTGTCACACTCCCTCTCTGTCGCTCCTGGGGCAAACCAGTTTTTTAGTGTGGGAGGGGAGGGAATGGCACAAGACCTTGCCTGCCTCCTCGGAGTTGCCGTCAATACAAAACTGTCACAGACGAACGACTCCCTCGGTCCGCGCTCCAGGGCCAACGCCAGTTGGGACACAGTAGCTCGTAGCTGTAATCCGCAAGGAAAATTTATTTCTGACACAACATTCCCGTTCATTTATTCTTAAATATCGAAAATAATATCCAAATATTCTGTATTACAATTTAAAAATTAAACCCACTAAAACGTATAGAATATGAAGGGGGGAAATATGACTACACAGCACAGACATTTATAACCTAAAAGTTTCAAACAATATGATTAAATGTTTTGTTATATGTAGTTAATAGTACTACAGTCGGATTTCAGATAACTCGGCGTATTTCTATACTAAAATTTACCTAATTATGCAATACAGCGAATGTAATTATATTTTTCGTAAAGCAAATCACGCTGTTATTAACATAGTGTAGGCATGTAGTACCAACCCGTATAATTTTGGCTAAATTATAATAATTTAACGTATTTACCTCAGCTATATTTTCGCATGAAATATAACAAGGCTTTTCAGTTTCATTTAATTCTATAATGCTCATAGTTTTCAAGACACGCCTACATTCAGCCATTTGCTGTAAACAGCTTAGTCACAGGATAAATAAGAAAATTTATCATAATAAATTCTAGGGCTTAATATTCCTAGAATAAAGAAAATGACAATTGATATTGCTGTCACTTATCAAACAACTGTGGAAATTCCTCAAACAACAGTGTTTGAGTTTCACTGTGTAATATTGTTTTGTCATCTTCCTAAGCAGAATTGGGGGGGGGGGGGGGGGGGGGGGAGGTGCATTGTATCTTCACATATGTACCAAACACTGCTCATTTTTCGTCTTTAAAAGAATCCCGCAAATAAAAATATTCTAGATATTATTGTTTATGTGTGTAAATACGAGTTAGATTTGCTGTGTTAGTGGTTTCAGTTCGTACGTACAGTAAGAACTATTATGTTAATATAAAGTAAATAATTCACAGTAAAAATAAAAGCACTGAGACACTTCAGAATGCAACACAGGAAAAAATCTTTGTGTAGAGTCAAAATTATGAATAATGTCTTTTACCGCGTCCTTAATGACCAACGGTTGAGCTAACCTCAGTTCATTATAATATTATTTTACAGATTATACACAACAGCAAAATCAAAATCTTTTACGATAATTATGTACTTTAATAAACCAGTGTGTGACATTGTGCAAGACATAGTAAGATTTGAAACTGAGATAATCAATATCACATTATGCTGATTTTATATTTGCTATTCATGGTAAAATTAGCACTTTCGAAGATTTAAGGAAGTTATTTTCCTACATAAACATAAAAGTGTAATAAATATGCAGTACAGACTCCACTATATTAAAATTCTATAGTTCGAGGGGAGATGAGAAATTTGGTGATTATCATTAACATGATAATTTTTGAATGTCCTGACTGTACTTTAAGACATTCGGCTATCTGCAGACTGAACTGCGTTGCGGCAAGTGATAATGCAATTCGGAGTGGTTTATCCAAAACATTTTATTTCTGTGGAAATATTTATTTCTCGGGAAATGGACTAGAAGCATTATACAGAACTAACGGACGTGTTATAAACGTAATTTTTCTGTATCCTGTGGCTATATTTCATTAGTCGAAATTGCTTTGCTTGCAGAACCCTGAAGACTATAAAAAATATTGCGATGACGTGCAGTGATTTTCTTTTCTTAATCACTCGTCAATAGCGAATTCATTTTATGCCTGAAACAAATTCATAGCAATAGTACATTCCGTATTTGACAGCATTGCTGCAATAGTTTTCGAATTTATAAACATTTTCAATAGCTTACCAAGTGGTTGAAATCGTTAAAACTATACAGTAGATATTCAAATACTTATAAAGCTAACATTTTAAAAATTATCTGCTTTCTCATTAAACCGTACAACTGAAATTGATTCGAAGGTTCAGTATATACTCCAGTGCATTAAATATAGCCTAAGACGTTGAAAATATTTATCTTAGATGTTAGGGAAAAAACTTTTATACACTTCCATAATATCACTTTTGTGACATATTTGATACAAAGAAGTGTAGTCGTTTCAGCGATAATATGAAAATATTTAATATTTTCATGCATTATTTTAGTGCAAAACTGCCGTCAAAATAAGATGAATTTTTTTATATTTAAAGCAAATAATCAATGCAGCCTTCATATCAACTTTATTTGAAATCGGTGAAAGAAAAAAAAAACACCGGCAAATATTAATAATAAACTTCCTTCCATATTGTTTGCACACTGCAGTAATATTTCTGGTATGTGGCCGAATTATTATACCTTATTAATAATTTACTAACTAGTGATGTTTTAAGATATTTTCACAACATGGCCTATGTATGATTGTATAGTTGGCATTGGCAGAGTCACGCAAATTAATAGAATGGTTCAAATATTTTTTTGACTGTAGGTTACGTCCTTTTGCAAAACACGGTTAATGTTTATTTATGTCTATATATACATAAACATGAATGTATATATGTGTATGCTCGAAATCGAATTTACGTTTTTAAATCGCCTGCTTCATAATTACTTACAAGACAAATTTAGCGGTAACCAGTTACCAAGACTTGTTAATAACATTTTATGTAACATAATCTACTGAGAATATTAATATGTAAATTAACATACAGTAAACTGTAATGCTTGTATAACTATATAAAAAAGTAAATAATTTTGCATGAATCTGTAAAATTCTTTTCACATTAATAATTTCAAGCAATTACTTATTTTCGCAGTAAATCCTTAAAATAGTAGACCTATAAAACTGCTCCCTACTCTTTTCTTAGCTGAAAGAAAAAGTGTATGTGAATCAGTTTAGTAGTTGCACTTTACTGAATTTCAAGCTTTGCTGATATTTTCAAACATATGTATTTCATTCGAATTGATTCAATTAATTCCTAATTATGACATCGAACCTATATTTAATCGAGTTTCGCTTAATACGAAACGGAAGCCTTATGCCGCCAAACCCTACTGAATGAAAGGCTTGTAAGATAAAATGGCAACATATGAAATTTGGCTTGAGCTGGCTGTCTCGACACATTCTTAAATACGACATAAAGTCCTTATTTAGCCATAATGTACTGCCATTCAAAAATAATGATCTACAATAAAACAGTTTTCCAAATTTAATGCTTGTATTATGAAACGCAATAATGTAAAACGTCATCTGTAACTGTTCCGAAGTATTACCTAAAACAACAGTATACTTTACTGAATACAAAACATGGAAAAATGGCAAAATTTACGACTTAAGGCTCGGCATCAGTCGCCAATTTGAATTATTTTATTTTTCGCTCTTATGAAATTCTGAGAAGAAAAATGTAAAATGTGTTACTATAATATCAATTATATTTACATTGCGCTACAATAAAAGCATCGCAGTTGAACTTTGAACGTATATTTAAGCCGTAATTAGTCGAGCAAATAAAAAATAAACAAATTGCTCGACTAATTGCGGCTTGAATATACGTTAAAAGTTCCAACTGCGATGCTTTCATTGTAGCGCAGGGTAAATATAATTGATATTATAGTAACACATTTTACATTTATCTTCTCAGAATTGCATGAAAGTGAAAAATAACATTGTTTAAATATGGTGACTGATGCCGAGCCTTAAAGAAAATGTGTGCATTCTGTCTACGGTTTACGATATATGACAAGGGAATCTGAATGTTCAAATAACCAACATTTTCGAAATAAGCATTTTATGTAACAGAAATCTATAAATGCTATTATTGCTAAGTACTACTTCTGTTCTAAGTCTGAAGAAAATTGGCTCTCGGATTCAAAAGGTTTTATAAGAGTTACACAGAACCATTTTCTTACATTGAGATATTTCTAGAATTAACCTATGACATTTACAAGATTATAGTCTACACATTTTAATAATTTCATTATTTCTATAGTTAACTCGCGAAAGCTGTTGCATACAATACCTTGGAAATGTCATAATTATTAGTAAATTGGCATGTTTCGAACTGGAATTACGTCAAATACTTCGTTACTTAAAACTGTTTTATTTTGGACTTAACAGCTCTTCGACAGTGAGGTCATTAGAGACGGTTACGCACAACTCATGAAAAGTTGAAATCAGGATTACTGGAGCTGGGAAACAAGATTGCGGTTTTAAGCGACGAAGCAACCTTCTTTTCATGAGGGTAGGTTAGCCAGCAAAACATTCACCTGTAGGATTACTGAAAATCCCACCGATATCGGAAACATACCAGCGACAGACAGCGAAAATATAAATTACGAAGGGTGCGCTGATGAGACAGAACTTTTGAACCATTTAACTGTGTCAAGCAAACAATAAGAAATAACGCTTTTCTGTACGTGTTTGAGCAGTTTTGCTGTCGCATGGCTACTTACTTTGCAGTCAAATGTGGTCTTCTAACAAGACGATATTCCACTGACAATATTTCCTAGAAACAACATTTCCACACCGATGGCTAGGACACGTTGGAGGAACCATGTGGCGACGGTGAACCCTGAACAAAATTCTGGATTTATTCAACTCTGGTTAACTGAAATTTGATCATGCCTCGCCTTGCAAGACGTTGGTAATTCCTGCAAAAGTTACGTGCGTGCAATCGGCTTCGTCATCCCAGACGTGCTTGTGGGCACGTGGGTACGCATATATTATCACCTAAAAGTTTTCCGGATCAAGGAACCCCTACAGAAGCGTATTAATTTATTTTACATAATGGTTTGTGTTTCTTTACATGACGTCGCATACAGTAAGATTGCATGTGTAATAATATTTCTTAAAATTTAATATTGAATCAGGGAAGTTTCAATTGGACACTCTGTATTTTGTTAAACAGTCAGTTGCACTAAAGCCCATGAAATCTTGAATTAGGCCTACACGATGTTCACGAAATTCCCGATGCTGTTGATGAATACATAAGTGTGTTTTTGTTTCTGTTTCAGGCCGTAGGCAGTAAACAATGGCTGATGTGTCCAAAAAAAAAAACTGAAGAACGTGTTCTAGCGAATTGTTGGTCCAACTTTTTCAACAGAAAATTGCGTTGAAGCTGCAAATTACACAAATTGTGCTTACACGGGGGCGTCATTTGAGGCTACGGGGGGGGGGGCAAATGCCCCCCCCCCTGGATTTAGAATTTTATGTGTATAAATATATTTTTTGTATTTTTAAATTTAAATAATGCTAACTTAAGTACATAAAACTGAAGTTGTATTATTAAAGTATCTAATTTATACATGCTTAGTTAATAAAAAAGATGCAACAAGGTCACTGTCGCCGGAAAACAAAATATTGCCCCCACCTCCCTAGAAAAACCTGAAATGACGCCCTTGTGCTTACATGTCTCTAAACGAAGTCGTGATGTTCGGCCAACTGACGTTGACGGGCTTCTTTGATATCTGACTACCTTTGTGGTTCATCAGACATGCGTTTTCCGCCAGAACCTGATTGTCGGTTTACGTTTCCAGCACCTTATTATAAATGAGTTAAAACCAGTCGTTTAGAAAATGGTAGCACAAAACTTTAGATTTGCCTTACTTAATACTGCAAGCCCCGTGATCCTGTCTTAATAGTTATTCTTTCTGAGCTGAAAAGTTTCATAAGAATATCATGTGTGTATTACAATACGCTATAAAAATATCAGGGGATGTAGCTCAGTGGTATATGAAACTTTTCAGCTTAGGGGTGTCTGCATGAAGTTTTAATTTAATTTATTTTGTATATCTTTTTGTTTTTTACATTTATTAATTAAAAAAGGCTGTTATAATTATTTGTAAAAATTAAAAAAAAAGTGATAGAGTGCTGCTTTGCATGCAGGACGTCTTGGGTTCGAACCCCAGCATCTCCAAAGAAAACGATTTAATTAAAAAAAAAACTGATATAACGCACTTTTGTCTCATGAAAAAAATTTACTTTCCATCTTTATCTTTTGTAAGGTTAAGAGACTCCAAAATGAGAGAGACAAAGGTGATTTTATGCATTTTCGGAGACTGTAAGTGAATTCAAATTAAACGTTTTTTATTTGGCGAAAACTGTTTCAGCACATATAAAAAAACCTAATGAAATTCGACACACATGCTGGGTCGTTAAAAACATCTATGTAAATTAAAAATAATATTTCCTAATTGATTGACTATTGTTTAGGCAAACATAAATTAACAGTTTTTAATACAATACAACGGGATCGCGGTGATCGAACGGTCAGACATCCAAGCTCGCTTCCCGGCGGGTTCGGTCCCAGATTTTTCGCACGTGGGAAACGTGCCGTTGGCCGGCGGGTTTTCTCTGGGAACTACCATTTCCTCCACCTCTCTCATTCCAACACTGTTCCACACCCATTCACCTCCCCTCATCCATTATTCGGGCCGAAGGGCCACAGATATGTCTCGCTAGTCGAGCATCAGGCTGGCTCAACCTTCAGCCCGGCCTTCTCTCCCACACAATGTGACCCTGCCAGAAAACGGGAACACGAAGTGAGTTTTCAATATAATACAAAATGCTTTCCTTTTGTTTTACTTCATATTACATAAATGTAGTTGAGTATAAAAATTATGTTCCTGGTGAGAAGATTAAGTTTTACTTTTACACTACATTAACACGGACCTGTACAAAAATAGCTGCGTGTAGGCCTACTTGTCTGCCATCACAGTATCTTCAGCGACGAAACTAGTAATAAGTTCTGATAAAGGTTGTTTATTTGGTTCAAATAATATACTTGAAAAATTGTTTCTATATTTATTATATTCGAGAGGCACTCATTTCAAAATTATAATTTGCCTGTATGTGTCTACTCTCTGTAGTGGTAGGTATGCTTCTGTGTCAATATGACGATTTCTTATCAAACACCAAAACAGTTACACATTCATTGCTATTTGGATAGTAGGCCTATATTTATTCAAGTTATGTTTCAATTATTTACAAGACGGTAAGCTATCGTCAAAAATGAGTAAATGCACCGTTATATATATGTGTAGCTAAAAAACGATTCATATTTTTCAGAAAATTATTTTTTTCGTACTATCACAAATTCTTTTTTTAGCCAAACAAAAATTATAATCATACAACTATGTAACTAAATTTGTTAATCAATATAGGCAAGCGACGTGTAGGTATGGTAAATGTAACAAAACTATGTTAAATCTAAAAATAAGGCAACAATCAAAGAAATAAATAGGAACGTTTTATTCTATAAGGGAAGTCCAAAATAATGTTGCAATGTGTTATGCGATGTTCAAACCATACATAAACATATAATGTTTTGCATGTTTGCAAGAACTACGGTAGTTTATGAAGTCCTGGTATACCGCAGTGTCTGTAAAAGTGTCATTATACCTACTCTTTAAAATTTCTGACACAGTAAAAATAATCAAACACAAGGCTTGTACCTACCATAAAACTTAAAAGAGTGCAAGCTAAATCTTAACTTTTCAAAAAGTTTAAATAGGTATATGAATCTCGTAAATTTTTATTTGTATTTCCCATTCAAATTCCTGTACGTAAGCCTACAACTAAAGAATGACAAAGTGTGAAATAAATTATTAAAAGGCAGTTATTTAAGGTACGGTAGTCAAAACTGAACTTGAACTTGGCAGGAATAAATTATTTCGCATTATACAAATATGTAAACTTTGCATAGGTGATTCCTAATTTCATTAAATTCCAAAATCCCAAGTATTTGTGAGATTACACCACTGGCGCCAGAATACTGTCCTGTTGAAGAAACCTACGGGAGTTTGCCCGTAGTAAAGGGGTCAATGACCGCGTGGACAACGCATGACTCGCAGTTGTTTGCTACGTTGGCGTTGCAGGTTATCTTGGGGCGCGGCTGACTGGCGGGACTGACTCGCATGGGAGGGCCCGACTTGTGGCGCGCCGGTGTCGATACTGGGAACTCGGTGTGTGTGCCGCCAGTGTCGGACGGTAAATGCGTAGCTAGCAGTTTTTTTCTTCGCAATGGGTAATTCGTAGAGATGTAGGTGTTTCTTCCCCGAAGAACACGACAGCGCGTTCATCATGGAAATACTAGGGATTATGCCCCGAAAGTACGTCGAAACAGGTTTTTACGTAGAGGGGAGCTAAACGCTTGGCGGAGGGAGTGTGTGGGACCAACCAGCATGTGAGGAGTGAGACGCAATAAAAATGTAAGTGTTTACGTACTTTTCTTTCTTCTAGATCAACCCTCGGACGACACCACGCAGTTAGTCCCGGCGTATCGTGCCGTTCTTTTATTTGTTGAGATTACCTTGGCCATTATTGTTTAACCAAAGATTTTTTTTTAATTAAGACGTCAGCCCTGTTTATACGATACAGTTCTTTACTAAACAAACTTTTTTCTCGGTTGTTGACATGTCGGCCAGTTGACACCATTAGTTGTTACGTCACACGAGAGCGCTGCTTCCAAATCCAAACAAACGTCTGTTTTGAAAGTTAACATTGAAAACTCCATTAGGCATCCCGACGTATTTTTGTAATTACGTTAAAAAATACAAATACTTTCGTTTAGACCAAAATAATGTCAAACATGAGTGCGGCAGGACTTCTCACGTAAACTGATATTGTCGGAGACGAAAGAATTTAATGCACGTAGCGGGAAAATTACATTTGTGCTGGGCCTTGCGACTTGTATAGCATGCATCGGTAAGAAATTATATTGTAAGGGGTGGAGATTTTTACAGTTTATGACGTTATAGTGGGTATAAATAATATGAAAACTGTATTCGCGCATATTTGTAGGATTGTTCAAACTAATTCTTTTCATATTAGGCGAAGTAGGCAGAGGTTGTTAAAATATAAGCCTATACAAATGCTGCTGCTGACGAACAATAGGAGGGGCTTATTAATTTTTTAAATGCAATGTCTCAGTTTGCCAGCTCGGCTCAAATGTGTGCTAAAAAAATGTTAGAGCTATTTTTTTGTAATTAATTTTTTAAAATTTTTGTTTTTCTTGCAATTGGGCTTTAGCTCTGTGGCAAGGATTTGCTTAAACCTACCTCTTCTCACTTTTCCGACCCTATCAACCTTTCTCTAAACGCCCTCGCTCCCGTCACCTCAACCACATCCCTCGCCAATTCATTCCAATTCGTCGCCGTTCTCACCATCATAGTGTTTTTTTCCTCTCTCTGTCCTCTTTCCCGCCCTCTGTTTCTTCCACTTATGAACACCCCTTCCCCTGAATAAACTTCTCTGTATCTTGTCACTGTGTTTATTGTCCCTGGCTGATGATTTTTAGTGTCCTAGCCCTGTGCTTAGGCCAATACCCTAAACTTTTATGTGCGGTACCTCTACTTCATGATTATTTTTAATGTAATGTCTAAAGAAGATGGTAAGGGGGGTTTAGACAAGTATGAATGGACAAACTACAGCAAATGACAGAGATATATGATGCAGGCTCAGTACTTATCAGTGTTTGAAACGAAGGAGAACTGGAATAGTGAGACAAATAGACAAAATTAAATGGAAATGGATTGGGGACTTCCTCCAAGGAAGGGTGTAACTGACAGCAGGTTGACATCAGGAATGCCACAGGGAAGTGTGCTCGGTCCAATAGTGTTCACCATTATGGTGAATCGTATGGTTAGGTTATTGGGATTAGTGGCAAAATTAGATTGTTTGCAGATGACTATCTTTTATACTTAGTGGGGTCAACTTGCAGGCAGATAGTGACAGGTTGTGTTTTTGGACTGTGAAAAACAAGTTGAAGATCAATGTTTGTAAGACTAAGTTAGTCAGGTTTACTAGGAAGAGAGTGAAAAGCAGAGTCATTTACAGATGGGATGGGCAAAATATAGAGGATGCCACACAATTTAAATATCTAGGGGTTGTGCTGCAAAGTGACATTAGGTGGACAAAACGGGTGGAGTGAGTGGTTACGAAGGGGAGAAGAACTTTGCTGGAAAGGGTACTGAATGAGGCTAACTCTGAGGTAAAGGTACAGGCATACTGCACAATGGTACGACCAATGTTGGAATATGCAGCTGCAGTGTGGCGCCCATACATGGAAGTTGAAGTAAAGGAAATGGAAAAGGTGCAGAGAAGGGTGACGAGATAAGTGAAGGGTAGGTGGAGAAGACAGGGGCAGGATGGAGAGGAGGAAGGTAATTATAGGCTATCTGTAATGGTGAAGGAAATGGGATGGCATACATTGAAGGACAGAAGGAGAGTTGAAAGACTGGTCAGGATGTAAAGAATTGTGAATGAAGAGAGAGGATGGGGAGGGTGAGGTCTAAAATCAATAGTTTGGTCGGTATACGATGAGTAGCTGAACTTGATATTTACCACCAAGCTCAAGAGATAGTGCTTTTAATTTTTTTTTTTAATATATTATGATTACCTACTTATTGTTTTTATGGATGTTGGTCAGGGGCGGAGGACGAGGGGCAGAGGGGGCGTATCCCCCCCACCTTTGCACAAGGAGGGGCAATGCCACTCCAGCTTGTAGTCTCACATGCATGTCACATTTTAAACTTTGTTTAACGATTCATGTCATATTTACGCCAATGTATAAATTTTTTTAGCTTGAAATCTTTGTTACTGTGTACGCTAAATATGTCAGAATTCTGATGTGTTTTGTGTCTAGGTAAAACCATTGCAGAATGGTAGTTTTAGGACTGATAGTATGGACAATAGTGACTACGGTTGAGTTTGGCGACCATGAAGTCAACTAAAGGCAACAACTCCACCCCAATAGCATTCCTTTATCTCCCCGTCTCTTTCCTATAGGCGTCATTCCTCCCTTTTCTATGGTCTGCATTCGCCTGGTTCAGTGTGACTAAAGTGTGACAGTGTCTTGTAAATGATATGGAAGTGTATTGAGTGCTTTGCAAATGTAAAAAGATTAATCACTATCTTCATTAAGTAAATACAAGAAATGTTCCAGTTGAATTTACTATTGCAATTTTTTATCAGACAAACTAAAGTTTATAGACAACTGAGATTTTTTCTAAAGTAATTCACAATTGTTTAGAAACATTTTTATGCAATATGTTACTAATAATTAATTTACCGGTAAATTGAAAATATGACATTGCTACAAATCTCTGTGTTCCATACAGGAGTTTAAACCATTTTTCCTCCTTTTTCCTCCTTTTTCATTCATCTGTTGCATTTGTTTTGCTATGGTTTTTTACGTGCTGTACTTTAACATGCTTACGACACCACATTTTCAATGCTGTGACAGTAGGTTAGTTGTCAAGCAACCTAGATTTTTAACGTTAAATTTGACGTGAATCCATTATGCATGCAAATAATGTTATCAGACGTAAGTTGACGACAACTCCTAATCTTTGTACAAGTGTAAATAATTTTGTAATTTATTCCTTTTAATCTGAAAGCACAAAAAAAAGCGAAATCATGTGCATTTCACAGTCATTTTGCTCCTTTGTGTACTTTATAAATTGGCATGTTTGAATTATGTGCCTTCATCATTTTCGTTGGATTAACAAAAGAACAATAAATACCATAAATATAGCATAAATATACTCCATTTCATATAAGTTTGGATAAATTTGACAGCAACTCATGGGCATTAATATTCAGTATTGTGTGATTTGTTGCATATTGTAAGACATTTTTAGCTCTAAAATGAACCTGAGATGTCCATTTCAGCATTTGTGCTACACAGTTTGTCTTGTGAAGTGACACAAATAACAAAATATTACAAATTATTGCCCATAAGTTGCTGTCAATTGTCAAATTTATCCAAACCTATATGAAATGGAGTATATTATTACTCATCTGCTCTGCATAGTTGGCATCAACAATAAATCATTCTGAAAGTACAATTTAATTAAAGGTAAAATCATAGATATGTTATGCTGAAACTTTTATGTACAATTAATTTAAATGCTCTCATGAGCAGTGGGGATCTACTGTTTTTTTGTACTAAAACGTTTATATTTAAATGTAAGTATTTTATCTAAACATTTATAGAGCTTGCATAAGTATCAGAAAAAATATCAACAATGAAAGCAAATAATTATGTCTAATATTGTAAAATTATTACATATAATTTAATATTTTTCACCTTATGTTATAGCTGGCTCAAAACTTGAATGATGGTAGTTCCTGTAATTCTAACTGGTCGACATCTAATATACAAATAGATAACTGCTCCTACCGAGACTGGGTACTAGACCTCTAAAATGTTTTGCCGCAAGTTACGAGAATGCTTTTCCTATAAATTAGTTTCACATGTTATCAGTACATTTGTATTTTACTGTGTCTGATGTCTGTATTATTCCTCTCTCTTCCCCTTCTGTTTTAGCATTTAGTATGTGATACTGAGTGAGCTGCAGTTTGCAATTCTACTGACATGGTTGCCCCGTATTTGATTTGGCAGTTTCATTGGACCTTAATTCTGAGTCCTTCTATTGAAATAGATAACAATGCTGAATTTTGCATATGGGTGTAAGAGTAGCCAACGGCAAACTTTAAAAAAAATTCCCACCAAAGTTTACTTATTTTCTTGTTAGTGGCTGCTGCATTCAAAAAGTAGTAGAAAAGTATAATTTAATAGTTTACACTGCATTGAATATTTCTTTCCATGCTGATATCCCCATCAGAACTGTCTTGTCAGCAAACAAAAGCATACAAGAAGCTTTAATTCTTTTCATGTTTTCATAATTCACCTGTTAATGCACGGTGTGCTCTTTCCTTAAACTGGGACATAGTTATCCAAAAGGGAACCAAACCACAGAGTAATAGAGTAATTTATTTTGTGATATTCATACCAATTAGAAGACGGTTGGAAGTAAATAATAGACAGTGAACAAGCATTAAATAATTATATATAAAGAAAAATAAAGGTCCAGAAAAAGCTGTTTCTGCAAAGATTTCCTATACACAGTAACCGAGCGAGGTGGCGCAACGACAACACGTTGACTTGCATTCAGGAGGACCTGGGTTCGTTCCCTGGCTCCGGCAATCCTGATTTCGGTTTTTCATGGTTTTCCACTTAAAGCAAATACTGGAATAGTTCTAAAGATAAGGTCATTACTGCACTGTAAAAAAGAATTGTATGTTTGCAAGGAAAATCTGGTAACCTAATATAAGAACATCATCAGTCAGGTAATAAAAGTAAGATGTCAGAAACCTTTAAAGTGGTTACAAATATCGTGAACACCTTTTGGAACTAGTAAAATAAACGTTATTGAGCAGATTTTTCTATTTGAAACGAAACAAACCTAGGAGACGTGTCGAATTATACAAAACAATTAATAATTTTACAACATTTTTTAAAATTAGTTTTCAAAAATTTTTTGTATCACAACAAATAATTGTTGTAAAATTAACCGTATATTAGCAGTAAATATACAAAATTTTGTTTGTAGATTTACAGAAATGTTAATAAATTTGTAAAAGTACAAGTTTTTTTTATAAATTTTACAAAACATTTCCATAGTGTCGAAAACAACTTTTTTGGAAACTGATTTCCAAAAAAACCTTTTTGTAAAAGTACCATTTTTTTTTTCATGTGTGAAGAAACTGATCAAATTTGAAAATGTCATTCTGTCTTGTATTAAACAAAGCCTTCTGTCTTGAGATGATTTGCAGCTAGAGTTAGGTGAACATTCATTTGATTTCAATGTAGACGTACAGCATGCAAAACTGCTCATGTTGAAGACTGTCATCCCTGAAGAAAATATCAGTGGAGTTTTTCATGTAGCAAGAAAACTGAAGGATGAACCAGCAATGGTGCTAATATTTCTGGGAGAAGTTAGAAAATTTATAATGCTTATCATTACTGTTCCAACCTTTGCAGCTCTTCAGAGAGATCTTTCAGTGGTTTAAGATGCTTGAAAACATAAGTGCGAGCAAATATGCCACAAGAAAGACTTAATCACTTATTAGTTGCTCAGATTCATGGCTCAAGGTTACCTTCACTTAAACTGCATGACATCTTAATTAAAATAGTTGTTGCTAGGACATCAGAGAGATAGTCAACATTCAGCAATTGTGAGGTTTCTGAATAATTTACCTCAGATAATTTGAAAATTTTTAGAAGATAAAAGACATATATAGCTTTTTAATTTATTGAATGTTTTATATTTTTATGTGTGTTGAATTGTTTGAGGCTGTGCCATAGTTTTTTTGTAAATTATTCCTTTTATATATAAATACACACACACACACACATACATGGTAGGGTCATTATCTTGTTTTCCCTGAAGAACTGCCTACAGTGACTTCTGTAGCCTGTACTGTTAATTAAAGAACAGTCTGCCATAACTTATGAATGACTGAATGTTGGAGAAGTAATAACATAAGATTCAGTAGTGGCCGGTGTTAAAGTGCACAGGTGCACGTGCACACCCAGTTTTCTACAGAACATTTCTTTATTTTTTAATGTTTTAAAAAGTTTCTGTTTATCTACTATTACCAATGGCATCTAAACGCAGATACTCATGTTGTGTTGTTAACATCTTTTACGAACGTATGTTTTATTTTTCCGTTTGCTGCGATATTGCAACGCTGTA
>PNEQ01032684.1:0-12468 GCA_003012365.1 Medauroidea extradentata
TCACTTAACAGCAACATCACTGGCACTCTTTCAAAAAGGACCATCCTTCACAATGACCAAAGTCTTCAACTCCCTACCCAATAACTATAAAGAACTATGCTTTTCCAATAAAAATAAATTTAAGAGCATAATCAAAAACAATCTTCTAAACCATCCTTTCTACAGTACAGATGAGTATTTCAATCATTGTAATAAACTAAGAGTAGATTGATTTGAATTGCTGTATATAATGATAAGGAGCCTTGAAAATGTTAATTGTGTATAACAAAGGTTATGTTTATGTCTGTTTACCTTGCACCACTAGTAGATTTTTTTTTTTATAATAAATGTTTTTGTATATAATGTGTGTAGTTTGTAAGCAACTATTATATTGACGTCCTCCATACACCAATTGTCAACGACAAATTGTAAGGTGTCTATGGAGTGAAAAATAAATAAATAAATAAATAAATAAGAGTTTTGGCGGCTTGTTTTCTTACATCCTGAATATGTATTAGGGCCTAGGCCCTACATAAAATCCTTTTTGTATTTTTTTTTAAATTATCACAAATGAAGTAAATTGTCATTTTCAGATTTATCTAAAATGTATAAAGGAATTACAGTATGGTTACATGGTTTGTTTTAAAATGCTTTAGCATGGCCCATAATATCTAATTCCAGGGTAAATTATTTCAATTGATCAAGTCACTTGATTTTTGTTATTCCTACGTTCCAGAAACTTGCAAATTCTGGCTGACATGCTGCTATGAGAAAACTATGAGAGCTAAAAATATTTACAAGGTGAAAATGTGGTCACATGTAACATCTTTAAAACAAATACCATGCCATAGAAACATAAAAATAATGCATTTTTGCCATATGAACACACTTGATAGAGCTAGCGTACTTACCAAACAACTTTACTGTAGTTTTAGGTGTGTGGGGATAATTGGTTTGCACCATATTAGTGTGTCTGGTTTGTTTAAAATTGCTAGCTGTAATTTAGCAAACAGCAGCACTTAAAAATATGGAACAAGAATTATCTTTCTTGGTAAATAACACACAATTTTCTTAACTAGAACATTTTATTTATAAATTTCACAAAACACAAAAGATTGAAAAGTAAAATGGTATCAATGAACTTAAGTCTAACAAATTTTAATTTGGTTACTACAGTATTTTAAAAAAGGAAATAGACTAAGGATTCATTTTCTAAATACATAATACATTAGGGCCTATTGTTTACAATCTTATTAGTGTCCCGACTGCTTTGTTTAGTAAAAAACAAACTGTAAATCACAACTATTTTCCCCCGATAGACCTACTCAACAAATTTTAAGATTGCTACATACATAAAATTAATAGAAGATGCTAGTCATGTTTGGTAGGCCCTATGATAAAATACCAAACAATTCATGGAGAGAACAAAAACTTCTTGAAAAGCCATCTTATTGGTGCCAACAAGCAGTTAAGTAGTTTCATGCCTACATTTTAACAAAATTGTGTGAATTAGTACTTCTGATGTACCAATTAAGCCCTGCCTGTAATATATCTCACATAAAATTGCATCACTAGTTTTAATAGACCTTTACATTAATAGACACAGAAATTTTCGATTTTTCACAACACTGTACACTTAAAACTGGTTAAAAGTAAAATATGAAGCAGTTATATCAAATGGTCGAATCACATAGGCACGACGGAAGCGACATTACCGCTGCAACATGAAAAAAAAAAAAGAATGTCCACTAACCAACAAGATTTCTGTGATGTCAGCCTCACACAAAAAAAAAAAAAAGTGGACATGATACAAATTCCACACAGAAATTAAGTCTATTTTATTTAATTCAGAGCTTAATTTAGCACCCACATGAGGGTGTAACTAGTGAGGTTGGTAGTAAATTCACTTATGTATTTTGAGAATGTTATTAGGAAATCAAAACATTTTTAAGCAAAACTGTACTGTGCCCTTACTTCCACATTTCAGAATGCCAGTGAGTATTTAAAATATTATAATTAAATGGGAGTAAACTCTAAATACGTGTCTTTCATACTAGATCTAGTATGTACTGGCAATTAACTAAGTACACGTTATATTACTTTAGTATTTGTTAAATGGCAGTCAAACTAGTATTCTCAATACAAGCAAGCAGTCATCTACTTCCATACATTCAACTTCCTACGTTTCAGAGTTTCATACATTAGGATTTAAGTAGTCTACCCATAACTAAACAATTTCACACAAATGATTCAGACTTTCATACCCTGACAATTGAAACTCAATTTTTCAAAAGGTCAAAATCATCTATATAAAACAATTTTCTAAATGATCTTTATTTAAATACTTATGAAATTAATAACCCCATGTGACTTGCAGGGCCGGATTTACCCCTAGGCCCACTAGGCCTGGGCCTAAGGCGCAATTTTCGCAAGGGCGCACTTTTATCGAGAAGAACATGCGAAGAATTTCCCGTAACTATTTTTTAAAAGTGCCAATATGGCGACTAGTAAAATTTTTTTAATGGATTTCCTTTTGACATTGATGACTCATGCAGTTTCTATTAGTTTTATCTTGGCCAATACAGCTATTTATTTTCAAATAACTGTGTTACAACTAAGCTGATTTATTATTGCTGTTACTATTATAATACACAGCGAGAGGAACGAGAGGAGTAATTTTAAATACAATGGTGCTGAAAATGGGGAGAGGTCGCCAGTTGTTAGAAAGGAAGGCAATATAACAGAGGCTGTGGGGCGCTGAGACTGACGGGCCTAGAGCGCCAATAAGCTGAAATCCGGCCCTGGTGACTTGGTAACAAAACAGCAGTTTCGTAATAATGTGTGGTTACAGACTTTTTTTTTAAAAACAGAACCTATTTAATAACATGAAGTTGTGTTATTCAACTTTCAACCATTATCCAAGAACACATCATATACAAAGTACAGAACTGCCTGTAACAAGAATTTTTAGCATCTCCATCGCTTTTGTAGTGTCACAGTCGCACCTATGTGATTCTACCATAACGTGACATACCTCTCTCCTGTAGGTTATCACAGCTGCTGTATATTTACTCCCAGATTTGTTACGTATAAGTGTTAGTGTTGTTCCACCACACGAACACGCCACTTAATACTTTAAATAAGACAGAAACCATAGGATCATACATCATTAACAAATTTTAAATTTCTGCCACAATACAGATTCATCAACAACATTAAGTTAGGACTACATTCCGATATGAAATTATTCCCTACCCAATGTTTTAGACAATAGTTCACTAAGTTCAATCCATTCAATGAACATCCTCTATAGTCAATGAATATCTTAAGCATAGCATACACTGAAAAACATTTCCACAACATGAAGCAACATGATGAGCTTCAGCCTTAATACTAGTGACAGACATCAAGAGTTTTTCACAAGTATCAAATCAGTTGCTACTGGTTGCTTGTGAAGGATACAAAAAAAAGATAGAATGTTTACATTTTCACACAAACGTACAAATGTCTTACAGGTGGGATCAAGGTTTAAAATTGAACCAATACTATTACCTACACATGTTGTTATAAAAAAAAGAGTAAACGTTTACTGGTAAATTAAAACTAGCCTACCACTTCAGCTTATTCCATGGAAGCACATTAGCTTGTAACAGTTGTCTGAACAATTGCTGTAGAAAGAACTTAACTCGTCTGTTCACTATCACATTGATTCCAGTAAAATCGGAGCAGCATTAATGTATTATTTTCTGGGTTTGTTTCCTAAAAATATTTCCTCCTACAACTAGCATTTAACAGTAGGTAAGTGCAATAACTATCAGACATACATCTGTATGCTGGCAGTCGCACAACTGTGAAAACCAAATACTATTCAAGTACCGGTACATGATAGGCCTAAATGGTCTATACTTGACAGTTACGTGATCAAAAGTAGTCATTTTTTAAGTGATGCAGAAACAGAATTTCAAAAAACAAGGTAATCTAAACAGAAAAATATTTGGTACACTGTGGTCACAGTACTTACATAATTTTACAATCTACTGCTACTGTACCTGTTAATATGCAAGTTTCTAGATCACATTCTTGTCAAAAGAACAAATTAAACAATCAAGACTAAGCTAAAGAAGTATATTACATATACACAACATAATTAATCACATGCACATAACAAATATAGAAAAATACTTCATGCATAAACCTACTCAGTCTTCATACAACTGCCAGTTAATGCTACTACAGCCATGACTTCACACGTTCCTAACCTTGAGAAACGGGTATCTCTTTAGGCTTTTCTTCGGGCTTAAAGGGCGCCTCGATAGAAAGAACTCCATCGCTACCCAAAAATGACTTCAATGAACCATGATCAACGTTATCTGGTAATGTAAACTCACGTTTCACCTCCTGATAGAACTTGCTCCCGTCTTCTGCACTTCGTTCCATTTGTGCTTTGATGGCAAGCACGTTATCCTTAACAGATATGGTAATTTCTTCGGGCCTGTAGCCTTGGACATCAATGTTAAGACGATACACATCACTTGCTAACCCAATTCCCTGAATTGGTATCGGACGAGGCATCAGGCGACGGAGAGGGCTGTAATTGAAGAAATCTCGTTCCAATTTTTCTATTTGACGATCGACATCTCTCATCAATGTTCTAATTTCAGGAGGGCTCCAAAAGTTACGGCTAACAGTCATTCTAACCGGCTGCGTTGCTTTCCGAATATTGCCCACAAGCGGCACCATCCTCAACGAACGGGTAAACATTTTAAGAACAAGAAGTACGAACTCCTAGGAACACACCTCCTTCACCCTCTACAAACTCTCTGATGCAACAAAACTTTCTGCCTGAAATACCTGTATATATAAAGAAACAACGACGAGTCACGAACCTCAAAGTTACATCACGCAAGTTCCAGAACTTTACGCGGACGCATGTTTATATTTTCATCGCTTTCATTGGCTAATCGGAGAAAATGTTCCAAAACATTTTCAAAACAGTATCGATAAAATTTTGTCAACATAGCCAACCTACTGTAAATGATAATACTGGCATATTTAATTATGAACGTTGGTCCCCTCTGAACCAAGAAACTTTTTTTATTTATTTTCGTACAGCCTGTTTGAGCCAATTCCTCTCGGATATGGAACAAGAAAGGTAGATAGATATTTTATTGTCATTACGCTTAAAGCAACAGACAGTGTCAGGTTAACATATTACGCACATAGTGTACATTGTCGCAACATTTTAATTAAAGACAATATAATTGAAAAATAGGTTATAAATCAGAAAAGACAAAAACTCAGCATGTACAATTTTTCCTACAAATAATTATCAATTTCATTAACAATATATGCAATATCTTGGAAGATCTGTATCAAAATAAATAATACAATTACATAAAATAAATTCGCGGCGTCACTTCCTCTAGAGTGCAGCTACAGCACTGCATACGACAAAATTGAGGGCAAAGACGGCATTAATAAAGTTACTTTGCCATTTGTATGCTTGTATTTCCATTAAATATTTTCGTTTTTGTGCGAAAATAAAACTGTGTTTCAGCCACCAATATAAATGTATGAAAGTATTGATTGTGTAAAGAATTTCTGCTGCCTTTTATCGAAGTTTTGGCTAATAAATGAATTAAAATTGATTCGGGATTGTGCTTTTGGATACTAATGTCATGTTCGGGAATAATATGTTTTATGGACACCTTTAGTGTGACGTCACACGATGATGCTGGTTCCAAACAAATCCTCTGGACCTATGCTAAACAATGATATAATTTTTTGCCCTTGTTCGTAAAAATCAATTCTTCGAAAACTACAATTTTATGGTGTAAGAGGAAGAACTAATAAACTCATATACTCGTATTTATCAAATAGACAACAACAAGTTTGCATTAGGGAAGACTCAAATATTGTTTATTCAAAACCAGGTAAAGTAAGACATGTTGTTCCTCAAGGTTCAATTCTTGGACCTCTGTTATTCCTGGTTTACATAAATGACCTGCCTGATTGCCTAAACAATAGTTCTATACCTACCTTATTTGCAGATGACACCAGTATCATAATATCAGGAAAATCCGAGAAAGAACTTACTCAACTAGCCAACACTACTTTTACAGAATTAGATGCATGGTTTATAGGAAACAAATTAAACTTTAACACAGATAAAACCCATTTCTTACAGTTTGCAACAAAAAATAATAATCAGCCAACGATAAATGTTCACTGTGGCACTGAAGAAATCAATAAAACCACAGACACAAAATTTTTGGGTTTATATGTTGATTGTCAACTGAATTGGAAAACATGTATTGAACATATCATTCCAAAACTGAGCTCTGCATGTTTCGCTCTGCGTAACGAAACAGGTGTATTAAACAAAGATTCGGCGTTGACTGTATACTTTGCATATTTTCACTCTGTTATGACTTATGGCATCATGTTTTGGGATAACTCCTCTGACAGAAATAATGTTTACCGTATGCAGATGAGAGCTGTAAGAATAATTCATGGGAGAAAACAGACTGAATACTGTAGACACCTTTTCAAAAGTTCCGAAATAATGACCTTAGCCAGATTTTTGGTGGGCTTTGGCATAGCGTCCTACTGCCCTAATCAAAAACATCACTCACTCATAGAAAAATTATAAAGAAGAATGTTTATTCTCGTGATGCCTGTAGGTCTCTAGAAAATCTGTAGAGTCTACAAATGATATCAGTTTGCCTGAATTTAGCATGGATCAGTTTTCGTGTTCACCACTTTGTCACGTGTAATTTATGTAGCGGCGCGTTAAGCCCGCACGTCACAAACATTACCACAACTTGCCCTGCAATTCCCATTAAATTAACACCTACTACGAAGATGATGGCTGGCCAGGCATTCAAAATCGTAGCTGGAAATTGCTACCTTGAGGCTGGTGGTGAAGCTCCATACGCACGGGGCAGGGCAATCACGTCCCCAGAGACGCGAAGCCTGGCTGATGGAGCGTCCGTAGTGAAGGAGGTGGTCACGTGTCTACGGCCGTCTGAGCCACTGTAGCCCAGCGGACATACGGGCGTCCGCGGCACACGTCAAAATATTCAAAAAACACCATAAAGATTTCTTGATCACAAATGCTATTTACACAGTCGATGAGTATTTGAGTGGATCTATGACAGTGTAGATACTCATTTAAGATATTTATTCTGGGTTAAGATTCTGTTTCTTCTCTTGCTTTTTTCTTTTGTTTTACATGTGGAGACTATGAAGTATGCTGACGTGAGCCTACGTGCTAGCCCGAACCGACAAGAAACGTTGAATTTCGCTCTTTTAGTGTATAATTTTAAATGTATAACTTATGTCATTTATTCATTTGATTGTATATTGTAAATATGACTTGTCCGATATCTTTGTGCAAAAATGTACGCAAAAAAAGATCTAAGGATGCAATAAACTAAATCTAAATCCAAACCTTCGTAAGAATAACCAATAAAATATATGTTTACTGCAAAGCTTTTAAAACTATAAATTTGTTGATTTTTTATTATTTGGGTTTTTAAAATGATAGTGAGTTATTATGTAGTATTCCTGCTGCCACAAAGTTTCATTATCTGTATGATTAGAATGGTTTTGTTTTCTCTTTTTATAATTAAAAACGATATTCGTTCAGCAAGCGGTAAAATACATTGTAATGTGCGTAGCCGTCTGTAGGGCTAAGCATATACTGTGCATACGTAGTTATATTAGGACAAGGAAAAGTCACAGATGAGTCCTGAATAGGCAATAATCTTATACAAACGTTTAGGAACGCCGATAAGGCCTAGGCATGATTTATGCTGCACCTAAACCCTTATACAAACGTTTAGGAATACCGGCCTAAGACATTTATTTTGCAACACTTGCAAAGCGCAAGTGTGTGATATCGCGCAATGGGCCCACGCGGGAGCTGCGTAGGTTAAAATGGGGCGTATCGTTGAATTATAAATTAAATGTCCGTTTTTCAGCTTAAGGCTGGAGTTTCGATTTGTCATTTGATAAAGTGCCGACATGCGAGCATAGGCAAGGTTTCTCTTGCTCTCTACATGACTTCGGAATGTCAGACTTTTATCCAGTACTACGCCTAAATACTTCACTTCATTTTAGTATGGAATATCCTCACTAAACTGAGTGAGGTAGGGAATATTGGCAGGAATGTGTCTGCATGCGTAAACCACAGATTCGTATGTGCCTACATTAATTTTTATTCGCCACAGGTGGAAATAATTTTCTAGCTCATTGAGCGTTTCCTGGGCTCGCTGGGTTGCGATCTCGGCATTTCGGGATCGCATGTATATTACTGTGTCTTCAGCATATACACCTAGGTTCATGTTCCAGTTAGGGGGCCGTGGAATATCGCTAGTATATAAATTATAATGAACAAGGGGAAGTGGAGAGGCTGGCCGTACCCGAATCATAGTTACGTAAACAACCCAAGCTGGCTTCATCGTGTAAGTACCTAGACATAAGTGTAAGAACCTAGACATTAGTCTAGAGTACGGCCGTAGAAGAACAGGTCTGGACACTCGCCTGGAAACTTGACACCTTGTTGTTTGTAGTTCATTAAGTTCATGACAATGCTATAGGTTTTTGGTGCTGCTGTTAGGGCGGTCGGCTCAAACTCCGCCCACTTCCTCCCCACTAAGATAAACATTTAATTAAAAAGTTTTTTTATCAATTTAGTAAATACTTCTTTCGTTCACAAATTTAAGAAAAGGCTCCAGCAATCTGTAGTTACTTTATAAATTTAACAATGGCAAAAAGTCGACGGAGTTTGAGTACGACCGCCCGGAAAATAGCGCCAAAAAGTACAACATTCTCGGTAACTTGATGAACTACAGCGAAACAACAAGGGGGTCAAGCAAAATACATTGGTAGATAGGCGAGTGTTCAGACCTTCTCTTTTACGGCCGTGCTAGAGGCAAAAATGCTGCACTCTTATTAGCTACGGCCATTTTGCAAAACATAAAGCAAGACCCCGACGTCCTATTCGAGTTTCACCCCCACGGCCCGTACTCTCAGTTCTATGGCAGTCCTACAGCTGATGGTTTGGCAATTTTTTTTTTCTGTGTGTTGTTATTGTGTCACCTGGGTTCCTTCACTGGGATTGTATAGGTAATTTGTCGAAAGTGCGTGTCGTATTTCAGTTGTGTAGAAGAATTGTACTACATTGCCTTGGTATGTCGTTTATCGAATTTTATTGATTTAAGTTACTCCTATGTTATCATTTATGTTTTGATGTTAATGTATGCCCCATAGGTTATGTCAGTTGCCGAACATAAATTACACATAATAATATTTCCATAGGAGACATTGTGGCCTAATGGTCAGACCTTTCGCCTCCCACCAAGGTGATCCGGGTTCGTTTCCCGTCGGGTTCGGTTTCCGGATTTTCTCATGTGGGAATCATGCCGGACGGTGCCGTTGGTCGGTGGGTTTTCTCTGGCATATCTTATTTCCCCCGCCTCTCCATTCCGATGCTGCTCAATACTTTCCTCTCGATACTAAGGTGGACAAAAATACCTCAATACACTTGTCTTTATGTAGTTGGGTTTTCAGTTTAAGTTGCAGTGTAACAAGGTAGAATAGTATTTGTTTACCAGAAATAGCCACTACCAGAAAAAGTCATGAATTAAAAACATTACACATGTGATTTACCAGTGCAGGTGATACATTACATATTTTAATTACTTCTTGCCAAATTAATTTAAAAACTATATTTCATAACATTGACTTAACTAGTTCATTAAATTTGTGTTGAGTTTTACTCTCAAAAACATAAGTGCGAGTTGATAGACTTGTTTGAGAAGGATTAGGTATTTCTCTAACAATGTTTTCAAATGGTAGCCAACAAAAGTCTTCATTATGTGGCCCGAAGTATGTCCCAGAAGGTCCATTAGGATGCATGAATTGAAGTCTAGTATCTTTGTCACTGTCACTTACATTAACTACTTTCCTTATCCACCACTTTTTATTGTAAATAACTGCATAATACTTTTCAGGTATTATACTGATAAACTGTTCTTTTTCCAGCGGCCCAACAGACACAATGAAAGAAACGTCAGAATTTGAAACACGCTTTACAAGCAAGGTTGATTTGTTAAGTGGTTTAAAATAATGATTCTTGTTCCTGGAACTGAAGCAGCATTGATGTAGCGCTTTTGTAGAAAGTTTCTGTTTGCGTCAACTTCTGATGATTGTATGAAAAACACCTTAATGTAATACTTTTGAGTTTGTCCTCAGCAAATAATGTCGTCGTACCAGGCCACAGGCCAGGTGGAGTTGCGCCTGGTCACGGCAGGTGTTCGCAGAGTGTGTCAGTGGCAGGTGTGCGCTTGTTAGTAATGGCAGATGTGCGGTGCTTGAGTGTGTGTGGCGGATCAGTGATGGCGGCAGGGCGTGTGTGAACTTGACATTAACGTGCGACACCTACCATCCCGGCCGCCGCACGGCCATCTGGCAGTGCAGGACACATGGCTTCGCCGCCCCCTCCCTCTACCAGCGCATAAAAAGGCAGTCTGGAAGCAGCGGCCGCAATGGACGGAACGAGAGAGACGTGGTGCGCTTCGGGACTCTGATTCGTCCAGAGAGAATTACGTAACGCACGTGTTGATTCATCCAGAGAGAATTACGTAACGCACGCACGTGTGCAACTATCTGGCCCTGTGTTCTACTTTGTTTTGCCATTTGGAACTGGCTCGCTTAAGGCCATAGGGTATGGAGGTGTGGACCGCCCCCTAAGTGTCCACGTAAGGTGTAGTTTTCTCCAGGTCCTCCCTGTTTTTCCCGATACGCATCTGTTTCGACTCGCCAGGTGAGAGAGGGGCATGCCGGCACGAACAGACCACGACCCATCGAGCTTCGTATTCCCGGCTACACGCTTAACCGGGTGGTGCCCAGAGCATTCCAACGCAGCTCCGTTCCTACCTCACTCTCACCGGACACGGCGTCATGGCGCCCAACACTTTGGCGTGAATATCACAGTGTAAATCGACGTACAATCTACACAGAGAAGGACTGGAAGGTGACACTTCACCACAGGATCCCCACAGTTGCATTGTTTAGCCAGCTACGTTACAACTCGCACATCAGCGACAGCAGGAAACAATACACTGCGCTAGATCTAGAAACAAATCGAACCATCGCACATAATGAGCAGCAAGGAGTGTGTTAGATGTGGATTACCAGCATTCCCTGATTTAATTTTTGGAGAAGTACTGCAACAGTGCTGCACATGTGCCATGGAGAACCGGAAGGGGAATCCGAGCATGAAAGTGGAGAAGCTTATCGACCACAGCCCGCCAAGGCATGCCGAAGTATGTGACTCGCCAACATGTTGCAGACAAGGGAAGGAGATGGCCACTTGTGTGACTTGTCGAACATGACGCCACCGCAAATGTTCGCACGCAACGGAACTTGTCACGTTTGGTGAGGGCGTGTTCGCTTGCGCAACTTGTGTCATCTCCCCTTCTTCAAGGTCGTGCGTCACAAGCTACAAACCTACCACCCTATCACCCCTTCCCCAGTGCCTCAATGACTGCTCGTTGAGCTGTCATGACAATCCACCAAGAGAGTGGGGACATAATGAAACTTCCCGAGTTCTCTGGACACATACACTAGGACGTGGACCAGTTTCTGCAGCAGTGCGAAACACAGTGTTTACGTTACGGCGTAGTGTACGAGAAGTGGGTTGTTCGTGCGATTAGCAACTTGCATGGTGCTGCAAAGGACTGGTGGAGAATATGGGGATATGCAACAATGACATGGGTGGAGTTCGCGAATGGCCTATGGTATCAGTTCGGGTTTGCGGAGGCTATAGCAGACTGTCAAGCGCAATTTTATAGTGAGCGACAAAAGGACACAGAGTCGACAGAGAGGTTCATAGCCACGAAAATCCAGCTGTTCCGGCGCATCCATCCAACCACGCCACCGGAGGACACACTAAGCAGCATAACCCCACATCTACGACTGCTGGAACTCCAACCATTTTTGGCAGAAGTGAATGGTGAAAGTGTGGAGGAATACATTCGTTGAGCAATCGTCGCCGACGTCCATTACAGACACTAGGATGGGCGGACGAGGAGTGCCCCATCACCAGAAATATGCGCGATAGGGGCACACCAACGGGCCGAAAACAACAACTCGCGATTGAGGCGCCGCAGTCGGCCGACCCTGCGTCCGCCCCACAACTCTCGCAACAGGACATTCGACCACCACAGTGCCACACCTGCCCAGCGCACACGTTTCACTGGCACCGGGACTGCCCTGTTAGGAATGCTAGATGCCCGCCGTCGGAAACGCCTAAGTCGGGGAGGCAGACTAGCTGCTGACCTCCCCGCTGTCAATCGCCAGACACACCTGATCACGACCAACACCAACTCAGAGCCATTTTTGGGACAATTAACCGTCGAGGAGGATCAGTTACTCCGCATCCCGATCGAAGTCAATAACCAACCAACTGCTGCATTAGTT
>PNEQ01032684.1:12568-33442 GCA_003012365.1 Medauroidea extradentata
CATCACAGATCCAATCTGGACCCTGCATGCTACAGCTGGCCACCAGAGGGAAGCACACTGTCACACAGGGCGTAACCAACCTGACGATCAGGATACGCGACCAGATATCTCAAGTCGAAGCCTTGGTCGTGGACGGCCTATAAGAGCCCGTCGTGCTGGGGCAACCATGGCTGCAGCAACAAGAAGCAGTGATAGAGGTCGGGGCGAATAGGGTACACGTTGGAGCCGGGGAACGACGAACAGCGTATGCTGTCGATCGGCGGCCGAATACCAACCAACACACAATTCACCTGGGCGACCTGGACAACGAGGTCCCAGCCGAATACAGGACAGCGATATAAGCTCTCTTGGATGAACGGAAAGATGTCTTCGCTTTCTCTGACCTACTTCAGACAACCATAGCAGCTGAGCACCCAATACTGACACCTATCCCAGACCCAGTCTACACTGGTCCCAGAGGCTATGGGATGCATGAACAACGGGTCATCCGGGAGCAAGTCGCCGAGATGCTAAAGGAGGGTGTAATCGAACCGTCTAACATTCAATATAATGCCTGCATTGTACTCGTGCCGAAGAAGGATGGGACACTGCGCTTTTGTGCAGATTTCCATCCGCTGAACTTGGTGACAAGAGAGTGCTCCTTCACCACGGATCAGTATTGATGAGGCCTTGGCAGGACTGGGTGATGGCTGAGTGTTCTCGACGTTAGACTTAGTCAGGTTATTGGCAAGTACCGATACGTCCAGAAGACAGTGAGAAGACAGCCTTTACGATGCCAGACGGACACCACTTTCAGTTTCGGACGATGCCATTCAGGCTGAAGTGTGCTCCCTCAACCTTCCAGTACATGTAGACGCAGGTGCTGGAGGGGTACATCGGGGAGTTTGTCGCAGCGTACCTCGTCGAAGTCGTCATCTGGTCCCGGACATGGGAGGACCATATACACCATCTGAGTTTAGTGTTAGAACGACTGGCAGTGCACCAACTTGTCGTTTCCCCCCAGAAGTGCCACATCGGTAGAACCTCTGTCAACTTCCTAGGGCATGTGATCCGGCCGGATGGTAACTACGCCCATCCTGAACACCTGGACAAAATTGCCAACAGCACATTTCCGACGACCAGTAAACAAATGCAACGGTTCATTGGATTAACGAACTGGTTGCGGAATTACATACCGGTACCGCACTTCGCCACAATCGCCGCCCCTCTCACTGACTTGTTGACTGTAAAAAGAAAATATGCCTGGAACAAACGTGCCCAGAAGGTATTTGAAGAGTGGAAATCACAGTTCAACCAGTGTCATGCTTTGTCTCGCATCAACGCTGACAAGCGCCTCTACGTCCAGACCGATGCCAGCACGGAAGGTGCCGGCGCCATCCTATACCAGCTAGCTGACGATGGGTCACGACTCATCAACTTCAGTAGTGCCAAGTTTGGAGAAGCAGAACGTCGCTATCACAGCAATGAGAGAAAGTGCGTGGCGGTAGTTTGGGCTTTTCGTAAGTACCGCCCTCACCTAGAAGGAAGACTTTTCACGTTACGGATGGACAAGTGTCTGACATGTCTGGACACAATGCAGGGAAGGAGGGTTAAACTGATTGGCTGGGCACTGTTACTACAGTCGTTTGATTTTACGACTGAGCATGTCAGCTGAGTTGACAATGAACTTCCCGATCACTTGTCACGGGATCCAAACCCGGCTCAAACCATCATGGACGACCACGACGTGGCAGTGATGTTTCCTCCTAAGCGTCCCTCAACTCATCAGAGGAAAGTAGAAACAAAGGAACACGCCTCACTGCAGGCGATCACACATTCGTTCAGAACGACTACCTGGTCTGCTGTGAATAATCACGTCCTTAACACACAAGAAACATCTCCTACAGCTTTGCGCTTAATAGCCAAGAGAGCCGAGGGTAATGTGGAGCGTGTTCGAGTAAGGGATCAAGTGCTAGAAACGAGCCCGCCAGGTGTTGAGATGGCATGGAAAGTGTTTGTGGCCCCCGAGGCGAGAGAGATAGTCTTGAACTTTGCACACAGTGATACACTAGCAGGGCATCCCAGGGTAGATCAGACAGTGCAGAATGTAATGCAGTATTTCCACTGACCTGGACTCAGAGTGGATGTGCGGGATTATGTACGAGGCTGCCAGGACTGCCAGCGGAAAAAGGCACGGAGAGCAGATGGAACCGAACAACAATCGCCCCACCTTTCCACTACTCCCTTCGAAGCTGTAACATTGGACTTGATGGGACCGTATCCGTGCACCACCAAAGGATATAGTTTCATATTAGTGGTAACTGACATGTTCTCACGCTGGGTGGAGGCGTATCCACTAACAAACACCCGTAGTCAGACAATTACAAAAGTGCTCCAGAAGGAATTTTTTGCACGATGGGGGTACCCCCGAACACTGCTAACGGACAATGGTTCACAGTTTCTCAGTAGGCGGTGGAGGAGGTGGTTTTGCGAACTACAACTGGAGCACCATACGACACCGGTATACTACCCTCGTGCTAATCCAACAGAGAGGCAGAACCAGGAGCTGAAGGTCCAACAATGGGACCAGCATCTGGGCGAGGCTTTGTTCTGCCTAAGACGTCGGGTGAACGCCGCCACAGGGCAGGCACCGGCAACCCTTGTGCAGGGGTGCAACCTACCCCTTCCAGGAGAACCCAGGCCAGAGGTCACTCAGGATGCAGAGGACTGAGGCGAGCGCCGAGACGCCGAACTCACTGCTGCCCGCCAACACCAAGAGGTGTATGTGCGAAAAATTCTGCCGTGTTCCAGAACCATGGAGTATAAAAAACTGTTGATTATTTTGGAGCAACAGAATATTTGGTGAAAAAAGCCAGGAAGGTTTTACAGGAGGATTGAATTTTAGAAACACCAGATAGAAGGAAAGGACATCCCATTAGTGAAGCCACAGCCAAAAGAATAAAAGAGTTTTATTATGACTATGATGTGAGTAGAATTTCACCAAATGTAAAGGACTGTGTGTCTGTTCCAAGTGAAAAAGGAAAATGTGTGTTAAAATGTAAAAGATTGATATTGCATAACTTAAAAGATCTATATTTTGAATACAAGGCCAAATATCCTGATGATAAATTAAGGATAACAAAGTTTCATGAATTACGCCCAAAAGAATGTGTAACTGTAAACAGCCATGGCATTCATTCTGTGTGCATCTGCACACATCATCAAAATATCAAACTTATGATGCGAAGTGTTGGTCTTACTATACCAAACCAAAAACTCCTCCAAAACTAGTATGCAACTTATCCTCTGAAGAGTGTATGTTGCACCATTGTTCCAAATACATCCATGCTCCATGAATATATCATGCAAATACAATATTTAGTCAATCAAGAGACTGTTGAATTCAAGCAACGGCTGTGTACGGATAGATCAACACTGGAAACTTTGATAAAATCGGTGGATGACTTTGTAGAAACGATGGTAGTGAAGTTGGAAGCTCTCACTAGACATCACTTCACAGCAAAATCTCAAAGCCAGCATATGAAGATTGTGAAAATTAACTTAAATGACAAAACTTGCTTGATTCTTGCAGATTTTGCAGAAAATTATACATGTATACTCCAAGATGCTGCTCAGGGTTTCCACTGGCACAACATCCAAGTATCTGTGCATCCATTTGTGATTTATTACAACAGTGAAGGAGAAATTCTCAACAAGTCATTTTGTATCATTAGTGACTGTCTCAAACACGATACTACAACTTTTATTCCCTTTCAAAAACAATGTTCCAACACATCCGGTCGCAACTTCCGCACATTGAACACGTTGTTTACTTCAGTGATGATAGCTGTGCTCAATACAAAAATTACGAAAACTTTATAAACTTATGCCATCATGAGGATAATTACAAACTTAGAGCTGAATGGCATTTCTTTGCTACTAGTCACAAGAAAAATGTGTGTGATGGTGTGGGTGCAACTGTAAAAAGGTTAGCAGCTAGAGCCAGTTTACAAAAAACGACTGAAGGACTTATTCTTAGTGCTGTAGATTTATTCATATTAACGCATGTCCGGTGAGAGTGAGGTAGGAACGGAGCTGCGTCAGAATGCTCTGGGTGCCACCCGGTTAAGCGTGTAGCCGGGAACACGAGGCTCGATGGGTCGTGGTCTTTTCGTGCCGGTATGCCCCTCTCTCACCTGGCGAGTCGAAACAACTGCGGATCGGGAGAAGCAGGGAGGATCTGGAGAAAACTACACCTTACATGGACACTTATGGGGCGGTCCACACCCCCATACCCTAGGGCCTGAAGTGAGCCAGTTTAAAATGGTGAAACAAAGTAAAACACTGGGCCGGATAGTTGCACACGCACATTACGTTTCTCGCTGGAGGAATCAGAGTCCCGAAGCGCACCACGCCTCTCGTTCCGTCCATCGCGGCCGCTGCTTCCAGACTGCCTTCTTCATGCGCTGGTAGAGGGAGGGGGCAGCAAAGCCACGTGTCCTTCACTGGCAGATGGCCATGCGGCGGCCGGGATGACAGGTGTCGCACGTCGGTGTCAAGTTCACACCTGCCCTGCCGCTGTCACTGATCCGCCACACACACTCAAGTACCGCACATCTGCCGTTAACAACCAGCGCACACCTGCCACTGACACACTCGGCGAACACCTGCCGTGACCAGGCGCAACTCCACCTGGCCTGTGGCCTGGTACGATGACAGTACTTAAATAGAGCTGAAAATTATCATTCATTTGACACCTAAATGAACCTGATAGCTTAAAACCCAAATAATTATATCAGTTTCAGTCAACTGGTGTAGGTCTTTAGAGAGCACAAATTGCTACAATATTTCAAAATTAAAAAATTTCTCCTTCCTCAGGTTTTCCTAAAGAATTCTGGAAGAAAAAAAAATGTATATATGTTCTTATTTTATGTATACCTACATAGGAAAAAATTAATGGAATCTGAGACCTTGAGGCACGGTCATGTTTTAAAATTAGGTGATTTGAGATTAAATGACCCGTAGGTTCACTAGTGAACCAGTTTAGAACACGGGATGAAGAAAACTGATGACTAATGGAAGTCTGTATCTTATTTACCTTTCCAGACATAATCTCATAGTCAGCAAAGCTAACGTAACGTTTCTTTTTCCTCTTCAGCGCTCAACACTTCGAGCGACGCTCAACTGTGGAATTTGTAGGGCGAACGCATGACATAGCACATTTAACAGCTTTATACAAGAGAACGGATAAAGTTATTGAGGTGGGGTTGCTTTTAAACATATATTTAGCTCATTACAAACATTTTTCTCACTTTCATCCCCCTTATAACTTGAATAGCAAAAACGTTTCTTACTGACCAACTTTTGAATGTTTTAGTTTGTTAGGAAGCACACATAACGTTAGAAATAAATTTCTGTACAACTATGAAAAAAAATGTAGCCTTCAGATTTCTTTGTTGATGTCCAGATATTTGAAATTACACACCATTAAAGTCTGGATACGATTTTGCTTTGATTCTGTAGTTATGATGTGATATATTTAAGGTGGGACATCACTACATATTTTACATGGGAAAATCATGCTACTTTCATGATTGATAGCTCAAAGCTAAGGCGTCCGACCGAAACCAAAATTTTTTTGTGCCAATTATAATGTTGTTGTAAATAAAGAAACTAATTAATTTCCAGTGTAGTGCTTTTAAAAATATTTTTAAAAAATCTCAGATTCGTCAACTTTTCAATTTGAGAAAATTATATTTTTCTGTTGGTATCTCTGTTGAGTTTTGTATAACTTCTTCAAATATATATTTGTTTGTATGTGTTTACGGAACTGTTTTCATGCAAATGAGCAGGGAAAATTTGTTATTTAGTTCCGATCTTTGCCATGAGAGAGCGCACTGAAAAGATGCTCCTCCACCACCGGCGAGCGCTTTCCCCTCCTTGGGTCGAGCCACGAAGCAGCTCCTGACTAAATTGGTGTGTAAGTTAAGTTCGCGTTCTTCCCGTCCCTCGGAATCTCCTGAAGGGAACCTTGATCTAAGTGTTTCGTCAATCAAACTAGCTTATGTTATGGTTTTCAGTTTTTATCTGGCAGTCCGAATATACTGTACCTAGTTAGGCAGAAGTATAGTAATAGACATATATTAATGGACAATCAACAGTACTACTATCCTTAAAATAGTAGTAACGCCATTTTTGTGAAGTGTTTGTGGCTGGCAAATTTCGCGACACAATATATGCAAGCAATCTACAAACTATGTGCAGACAAAGCTTACTGTGGCGTTTTTAAACATATGATGAACAAATTTATTCTCTCTTATAGTTGCCATTGACGGTAAAAAACAAATAATAAACAGTTTTACAACTTTGCAGATAATTTTCACATTTTCCAAAGAGGCTAGAGTAATTAATCACTAGGCCTAGGCCTACAACATGTCTAACAGAAGTTTCTGCAAACAGCAACGGAAATAGCTGAAAACGTCTTTCCCTGCTCTAAAACTAATTTCGTTTCACATGCAAATTGTGTATTTTCCTGAATCGTCTCAGAATCTTTCAGTCTGGTTAACTCAATCTTCTAAGCAACCGGCTGAGTAACTGTGTCTCAGAGGCAAGTTGGTTATATTACAATAAAAGTTGGATCACCGTTTGCCAACAACAATACTATGGCTCTTTTTGATGCGATATAAATTGTAACACTGAGTCAAGGCATTCGATCCAATCAGTCTTTCACAATTTCGTTCGAACTACAAGTGGTTGGTATTCCGTGTATAGTGAAAAGAGTCTAATAAATACTGGTACCCCAATATTCTTTGGTGAGCAACCTTGCCCTTGTTAGTTATACCTGTAACAGCTCATGGAAAATAAAGAAATCTAGCCAGCAGCAAAGTTTGTACTGTTATGACAAGTCATACTGGTCGTCATAAATACAAAATTATTAATAAAAACAATGCAGAGGCACTAATGAGACACAATATTTCCTACGTCATGATAGTGACAACATTATGTTCTACGCAGTATTGTCACACTGTTAATAAACAGTTAACTTAATGTCTCCCACCAAATTATTCTACTAAGAATAAAAATTACATTTAATAAATACTGCGTGTTTACTTTTTTATTTTAACACGAGCAAAATTCAGTACCACGGCCATTTTACAATTTGTCGTTCATATTGTAGACTACATTCAGTCATAAAAAAACACAATGATTAGAACAAGCAATAAGATACATAAAAAACTTATGTTCAAAATTACAGAAGTTATTAATAAAGAAAATTAAACTAAGTCTGGTTCACAAAAAAAAATTGAGAATTTTACAAATAGTGAGAAATTTTACATATGCTGAATTAGTGTCCTATATTTTTTATTTAATTGTTTTGTTCCTTTTTGATGTGTTAGTTTGGTTTTGGCCTGTCAGTAGGAGCTCTTTGTACATTTTCTTAAATACACTTAATGATCCAGTTTTTTTTAAGTTGGTGGGTAACTCGTTCCAGACACGACTGGCCACGTAGCTGAATGATCGCTTAAATTATGTACTGTTGTGACGTGGTGTTTGGGAGTTCCTTTTATGTCTGGTGTTGTATGAATGGATAGAGTTTAACTGTAGTAGTTTGTGTTAAGAATTTTGGAGTGTTTTTGTGGATAATTGATTTGAGTTGTTTGGTAAAGTTAAATTGTCGTCTGTTTTCCATTTTCAGCTAGCCGGTTTTAATTAATGGTTCTTTTACGTGATCCCTTTGTTTCAGGCTATAAACTTACCTTACACGAGCATTCTGAAGTTTTTGGACCCTGTATTGCAAAGTGTTGTCTATGCTACAGAAAATGCCAGGGCAGTAGTTAAAGGAGGATAAAACAATACTATCACAAAGCATGAGTTTCAGAGAAGGTGGAAGAATTCGTTTAAATTTATTAAGGTGCTTAAGTTTGTAGTAGCCGGTTTGAAGGAAAGAAGAGAAATGTTTGTTACGAGAGAGATTTTGATCGAAAACAATTCTGAGGTTATGATAATTTTTGCATTTGGGAATTACAGCTCCATTAATTTGTTTGTGGTTTAGTTGGCAGAAAAGTTATACATCTCTGTGTGCAAGTAAGGTGCTCGTGTTGCATTATTATTCAGATCAAACTGCTATTACGAAAAATGAACACATTACGTCAACAATAAATTTGAAGATGCTCAACGATGAGTTGTTATTTTTATTTATTGTAATGCTTATGATGTTCACAAAAATAATCAAGACACCAGAGACTTGGTTGCAATTAAAAGAATACGTGCTGTAAAATACAGTTTTATTTTATAAATTGAAATTCCACACATACGACCTCATGACTTGAAATGCAAAGGTGTAAAATACAAAAGTAAGTAGTATATACTGCACGGACAATAATTATGCTTAACTGTACAATACATCCGGCTGGAAACAAAAATGCTGCTGCAGTAGCACAGGAACAGTACACTACACCATTAAAAAGCAACTGCATGATGGAAGACCTGGATTTTTGTGTAAAAACATCTGAAAAGGTTACACAGTACAGATCTAAAGAGACGTTCAAGAAAATTACAGAAGAAATGCTTAAAGAAGTTGTTTTTAGGTTTCTGTGGCAAGGATTAGTTTCAAGGACCAAATGCACGACAAGACATGGACGCTGAATTGTATGAGAAAGCTCAATATTACTTGATTATTTAGGAAGTGAAGAACAAAGAAGAACTTTAGAAACAATGCCAGTACGTCAAAGTAAGAGTGGCATGTGGTTGCAAGACCGCAGAAAACTGTTCACTGCTTTTCATTTTGGATCAGTTGCAAACACAGCAAAACAACAGAATGTGACTCTCTAGTGACAATTATTTTGTACTGGAAATCTCTGTAAAATGAAGCCATCAAATATGGACTAGAAAACGAGAAAGCAGCATGTGAAGATTTTCAGAGTAATTAATAGTCCATGCTCTTTGCCGACGAAAAACTATAATTTTTGGAAGCTATTTTGTGTGGTATAGTAGACGTAAATGCCTGTTTTCTTCAACAGACTTACATCTGGAAAATGCAAACACTCACGGAAAGATATAATAATATAAGTGCCTAGATGGAAAAATATTATGCTCAGTAAAAATAACTGCCAATTCTTACATGTGCTGAGGCCACGGTAGCCGAATGGTCAGACTATTCGCCTCCACCAAGGAAATCCGGGTTCGATTCCCTGGCGGGGATGGTCCCCAGATTTCTGCATGTAGGAAACGTGCTGCACGAGGCCACTGGTCAGCGGGTTTTCTCGGGATCTTCCGTTTCCTCCCGCCCCTGCATTCTGGCGCTGCTCCTTACTCACCTCATGTCACCCTCATGCTATCAGAAACTTGCTATATATGTGAAGTTATATTTAAAAAATTTTATATGAAGACAGTTTGATGATATAATCGACCAGCTATTACACTGTAAACATTTTCGCTGAAGTTATAGTCTCGTAGGTGCCAAAGTAAACGATTAATGAGCGAACAGACATATGGTCGTTGCCGGTGAAAAACCTCCTATGTGCAAAATTCAAAAATTTTCAGGAGGAAAAAAAAATAAGATCGCATATTTTTGTTAGTGTATTAACTATAACAGAACTACATACACATAATTCATTTGTATTAGTCTGTACACTTAAGTACGATTGCGTACACAAATTTGATTACAAAGTCTCTTTTAAAAATGGCTGAAATGGTGATGTTATATGCAATAGCGATTATGTGCGGGGGTGAATTTTTTTAGGGTAGTCCAGATTTTAATTTTAACAGAGCAATGATAAAGCATTTGCGCTATGTTGTGTGAAACTACTTTTAATTGGTAATTTTTCTTTCGTCTGTAGTCCATATTTGGGTATAGCCTACATTTTAACACTCGAGCAAAATGTTTTATTGCAGTTATGAGTACCACTAAAAATATGCTTTTTTAACATTTTGATTACAACAAAAACTATTTGAAAACAATAACCAATTAACACACATATTCTTTTGCATGACAGGCTAACACTTCCACAAAGTGCTACAGATTTTCTATTGTACATTTTATATTTTTGTGATATACTTATAAAAATAAGTTTCAATAATACTGCAGAAAAAATTACAGAGTACTATAATTTATAAAAATAAATGCAAGAACTATCAGAATTTAAAATTTCTGTATTTTTTCATATTAATTTCAAAATAGTTGATACTGCAACTCTTCAGGTGTGAGAAATGTCGTTGAACACTGCTGGTTAACTTTCACTTTTTTTGGGATACCCCCATTATATTCCGTTGCTGCTCCATACTCATCTCACTTCAACTACATCTACAGCATAATGAAACTGCCATGTTTCAAAGTAATAATAGACATGACTTTACTTTACGCACAATGTTTAATGCTAAAGTCCTCATAATTGTGTTGGAAAGAAAAGAAAGAATTTCTTAATTAATGTATTTTTATAATGTAGTGTTTTTAAAAACTTTAATTACTATTGATTCTTAAAACATGCATGCTCAATACACAGATGAAAAATGGGCATTTAGAAAGGCCTAATACAAATTCGTGCCAATAGTATTATTACACAAAAAAAGAAATTGTGTTTGACTTCTTTTAAAAGAAAATAATGCTGTTGAAGGCAGTGTCACGTCAGTTCCCAATTAATTTAAACTTTTTTTTTGTCGAAATTCACTGAATTTATGGCTTCTTACTGAGAAATACATTGGTTAGTTATTTCGTGTTTGTTTGCAAAATGTAGTAACCTCGGTAATACTTATCGTTTCCCAAAAAAACTCTATGAAATCATCGCGTGGATTTGCATGTGCTGTTAAGTACCACATAAAAATTACTTTGTAAAAATTCCATTAAACATGAAATACTGTTTAGTTATACATACTTTAAACTGTGAAAAATTACGTTCCAGTGTGTTAAGTTGCTGTTATTTATGTTTTAATATTTATTTTCGCATGGTGTAAGTGATGGTTTGTTCTTGCTGGCCGAATTTACACATTTAATGCTCGGCGAGTGTGCAGAGTATTGGCTAGACTTAAGGTTGTGTTGGCGCCCTGCCGACAGATGACTGCGATGATTGTGTGTATGGCGGGATTGCGCGGTGCGGAGATTGGTGTGTAGGACACGAAGTTGTGGACGAGGATTGACGATGGGTTGTGAGTTACTGACGACACTGAACGATACACTACACTGGCACCGAGGCGGTACGAATTTGATGCGTTTCGGGAGAGTACAGACGGGCACGCGGGATACAATCAGGCTGCTGCATATAACCTAAAATGCCCGGGTTTCATTCGTTCTGAGAGTTTGTCTCTGGGCGGGATACGTGGAAAACTTATTCTGAAAGGTTGCAATATTATTTTGTGGGCAGCAAAGTTACGGACAAGGCCGAACAGAAGGCCATATTTTTCACTGTTTGTGGAGCAGAACTTTACGACTTGGTGGCGTCGTTGCTGCCACAATCAACAACGGACGTGGACATAGGGGACATCTTGGCTCGGTTATCAAATCACTTCCAGCCCAAACCAAGTGAAATAGTTGAAACTTTTAAGTTTCATAAACGCGACCAGAACGAAGGTGAAAGTATTGCTGAGTACATGGCCGACCTGTGGCGATTGTCAGCACATTGCAATTTTCAAGATCTCAACCGAATGCTGCGCGACAGGATAGTTTGTGGCGTACGCGACAAAACCCTGCAACATGCACTGCTGGCTAAAGATAAGCTGACATTCCAAGTCGACTTGGACACGGCGACAGCAGCAGAAGCAGCCAGCAGGAATGTCAATGACCTCCAGGGCAAGGTCAGCGGGGTCTCATTGAATGGGCCGTCCGAAGTAGTCAACCAAGTTGTGTTAACAAGCATCGACCTCCCCTCAATGCTAAGTCAACTGCAGCAGTCGGTACACAGAAGCAGGAGAAGAAGGCATCGGAGCTACCACCTTGCTGGCGTTGCAGTGGCTCGCACAGCCCAGATAGCTGTCTGCACTGCAACTCAGTGTGCCTCTTCTGCTCCAAGGGTGGACACCTTGAGCGGGTGTGTATAACCAAAAAGAAAAGGAACGGGAACCCTACTGCGCAGCAGACACCACATCCAAATAAGAGCAACACAGTACACAACGTAGCCCACCATAACGGTTCATCAGACGAGGAGGGCGGGTTATACAGCCTGTACAACGTACAGACAAAAGTGGCAGCGAATCACCCTCCCCTTAGACTGACAGTGCAGCTCGATGAGGTTGACACGGGGGCTGGGTTTTCGAATATCAGCAACGAAGCGTTCGAGAAATTCTGGCCAGGGAAACCACCGCTCAGGGAGGCCAAACTCTTATTGCACACTTGGTCGCAGGAGAAGCTACAAGTGCTTGGAGTGTTGGATGTACAGGTACAGGTATTTACAGTCAGTAAGCTAGCAGTTTCGTCATCTACCGCAACCTGCAGATAAGCATCTGCCAAATCAAGTTTGGTGAATATTTTACCACCCGCTATATTAGTGAATGCCTCGTCAGTCGTGCGCAAGGGATAACTCTCTTTCTGGCATACCTTGTTCACAGTGCACTTACAATCCCGGCACAGGCCACCCTGCCCCTTCTGCTGGCAGAGGGTAAGGGACCGAGCTTGCTCAGGCGCAGCTGGTTGGAGCCGTTAGAGATTTCAGTGACCGGAATTTATACTGTTCAACAACCAGAGCTAGTAGCAAAAGTGGTTTCACAGTACTCGAGGGTTTTCACTGGCACAGAGCTTGGCCATTATACGGGTCCGCTAGTTCATGTACACATTGATCCAGAGGCTGTGCCAGTCTTCCGTAAGTACTGCTCAGTGGCATTCACACTGCGCAAGAGTGTAGAGAAGGAAATTGACAAGCTCGTCGAGCAAGGGGTTTACGAGCCAGTCTCCCACTCCCGTTGGGCCTCTCCCATTTGTGTGGTCCATAAAGCAGACGGGATACCGTGTGGACAACGTGGAGTTGCATCCGGCACAGGAGAAACTGGAGGCGATCTCCAGCGCCAGTCCCAACGTACAAGAAGGAACTCCAATCCTTCTTAGGCCTACTTAACTTCTATGAAAGATTCCTACAGGGCAAGGCCAACGTGGCTGAACCGTTGCACAGACTCTTGGACCAAGGCACACCATGGGAGTGGACGCAGACCCACGACCAAGCATTTCGTTCTGCAATAGACCTTCAATCAGAAGCTGTGTTGGTGCACTATGACATGACTAAACCAGTGGTGTTGACGTGCGACGCCTCTGAGTACGGCCTGGGTGCTGTGCTAGCACACATTGACGAGGACAGGAATGAGAAACCAATTGCCTTCGGGTCGCGTACCTTACACAAGCACGAAAAGAACTATGCGCAGATCGATAAAGGGGCCTTAGCCATCATGTTCGGGATCACGAAGTTCCGACAGTACTTGATCACGCGAACATTTACAATCATAACTGACCACCAGCCTCTGTTGCAATTATTTGACTAGGTCAGGCTGATGCCGGACATGTCTCCGAGACTACTGCGGTGGAGTTTGGCATTGTTCACATTCAACTACAGGGTAGTGTACAAACCAGGTCCCGGCATAGGACACGCCGATGCATTGAGCCGGCTACCGCTCTGCATTTCGGTAAAGGATGTCCCAGCCGTCGGAAATGTGCTGATAATTGAAGCTCTTCCAGACCCTCCGATTGAAGAAGCAAGAATCGCAATGCTGACTTTCGCCGACCTGGTGCTGGAGGTCGTGAAAGAGTACACACGAGGGGGTTGGCCAAATCACAGAGGGGTGCCAGATGAACTTCGCCCTTACTAGTTTAGGAGAGAGGCATTTTGTCGTTATATGGAGGATGCATTCTTTGGGGCACCCGCGTGGTCATACCGGCAGCATTGCGGAAGGAATTGATGCAAATGCTACATGCATCACGTGATGGTGTTGTCAGGTCCAAATCGGTTGCCCGCAGCTATATGTGGTGGCCAAAGATTGACGAAGAGATTGAGGAGTTCGTTGGGCGATGCCAGCGGTGTCAGCAACTCCGAGCCAACCCACCTAAGGCACAGGTTACCTGTTGGGAGCCAGAACATCAGCCTTGGGAAAGAATCCACATAGATTTCTTCGGGCCTTTCCAAGGTAAAGTTTTCCTGACAGTTGTGGATGCGTTTTCAAAATGGCCGGAGGTGAGAGTCGTGCCGTCTGTTTCATCAGCAGTAGTGGTTCGGGAGCTCTGGGACATCTTCAGCATGTACGGCGTGCCAGAATGCATTGTTTCGGACAATGGGGCAGCTTTCACATCTCGAGAGATGATAAATTTTGCATAGCAGAATGGCATTAGACTCCTTCGCTCAACCCCTTTCCACCCTTCAAGCAATGGCCAGGTGGAGTGCATGGTGTATATGGTGAAAGCGAAGCTGAAAAAGCTGGAAAGTGACGACTGGCAAACAAGGTTGGCCAGGTTGTTGTTCGCACTGCGCACCACACCAAGCATGGGGACCTGGAAAACACCTGCAGAGATTCTGATGGGACGACCATTGAGGACAGCACTGGCTCAGATTCACCCTAAAGTCAAGGAGGAGCACAAACCCTCCGTGTCGACACAGGATAGAATCACAGCACGGCGGTTCAGTGTGTACGATCCTGTGTGGTTCAGGGGCTACGGAGGCAACACTAAGTGGGTACCTGGAAAGATCACAGGGATGTAAAGACATCTTATTTACGTAGTCCAAGACAGCACCTGTCACGAGCACAGACGCCATGTCGACCAAATTTTGCGCAGAGATGTTGGCTGTTCGACCCCAGACCCTCAACAGGTCCCAGTTACGATTGCCGGCGGTCTTGCTCCTCACCAGGGGAATCATCTAGCGGCACAACCCAGCGAGCCACATGAAATAGCTCAGGAAGACACCTGCAGTTCTCGAAGAGTTAGCGTGCAGAGCCGGTGCAACAGACGGTGCCCGGGAGTGCGGGGTCCAGCAATCGCCTGCAGTCACCATCAAGTTCAAGTCAGCACGAGACTGCTTCTATCTATGATGGCACTTCAAGTCCGTTCAGGGGATTCGAGGAGCGCGAAAGTCACCATCAGCAGCTTACGCAGGCTAGGCCAAAGGGCCTTCGCACGTCCACCAGGGTAACACGCCAACCTCGCAAGTTGCAAGACTGTGTTGTGTAGTGGAACACTGTATGGTATAACACGTCGACCTTGTACATTGTTTTGTGTTTAGCAATAAGGAACTATTTTGGTATGGAGGGGTGTAGAGTATTGGCTAGACTTAAGGTTGTGTTAGCACCCTGCCGACAGATGACTGCGCTGATTGATTGTGTGTATGGGATCGTGCGGCGCGGAGATTGGTATGTAGGACACGAAGTTGTGGACGAGGATTGACGATGGAATGTGAGTGATCGTTACCGACGACATGGGACGATACACTACAGAGTGATAGCTACAGTTTTAAAAATGAAACGATCATTTCATCATTGTATTTTCATGTATGTTGGACATACTCGTACTACACTCAATTCAATTATAAATAATGGACATACTCGTACTGCACTCAATTCAACCATAAATAAGTATTGTATGCGTCGAGGTATGCTGATAAATCCTTAGTTAACTTTAGAGCCTGTAGCACACTACAAACATGAGAAGTTTAGTATAGCTTTGAATATTAAATAATTCTGGATATTTATGCTAAAAACAAATCACCATGCCCGATTTTGGTTTATGTTAATGTTTTGTCCTACATGTTATCTTAGGGTTATAAATCCATGTTGGAAACTGACTGGGACACGTCGCCTGCACTGCTCTATCTGCCAGGCCAGGGCTCGTATATAGGCACAGTGGAAAGGTTATTGTCTATCATTCGCTCCCCCACCTTGACCTTGAGCGGACTTTCTTGTGCCAGAGAGTTGCGCGTATTTTGGCCTGCAGTGGAAATAGTGTGGAGCTTGTGTAGACACGTGGATATCCCCTCGTTCCTTTCTGTTGCGAAGACCGGTTTGTGGGGGTAAACTACTGCCCCATTCTCCTCCGCCCGCTCAGGACAGTATGTAGTGGGGGTAGCTTCGACAACATGTTTTCCACTTCCCCTTACTCCCCTTCAACTCTCTTGTGCCTCTGCGACAGTCTTTGCATTTCGTCCCGGATGTCCCGCCTTAAGGATGTATGAAAACAGTACCAAGTTTAAAATATTTGTTTTTAAATTTTTTCAACCCCTTAAAATGGTGTAAATGATGAACTAACAATATCACCCGATGTACGTTTCGATGCTGTACAATATGCAAAAATTTTAATATCAAAGTTACAAGGTGAAAATTTTAGGATTTTTGGCGTCGGTGCTCGCCAAAACAAGGACAGTACTTATGATAGTTACAGTGCATTGGAAAGAGAGAGCAAATATCCATATACCATTAACTGCAATCTAAGCGTGAGATGCTCTATAGTAAGTAAACGTTCAGAACGAATCAGTTAGGCCTTTTCTCCTCCTTTCTCCTTACGTTAATTACCTTACATTATTTCGCCGCCACAGGTTTAGTATAGTTTCACAATGATTTTAAACTATTTTTTCCAGAAAATTTGGAAAAAAAACTTGTTTTTTTTTTTCCTGTCTTTTTTCCTTTCACCAATTTTCCGAAAATTTTAGAACCCTGGTTCCATCAATCTGCCTCATTAACTGGGAATTATTGTGTATTTTGCAAATATTTTTCTTAGTTTCAGAATGCACCCTCAAAGTAACATTACTATGCAACATTATTTAGCAGATATTGTGTAAATACTGTTTTTTTTTAATGTTTAAGAATTACAAGAAGTTCATTTTAGAAATTTAGATCATTATAATGTAGTTATGGTATATAATTTATGGATTATGAGCATGTACAGCAGACTTGTAATATGGCCTAATGTGGTAACCGGTCAGACTAGATTACTAGGAAGTCTATAAAGTATGCCAGTGTACCGTATTTGTTTGAATGGCATAATTTAATTCAATACATTGCACAGTGTTGGTTACTATATTAAAAAAAATTTAAGACTATTACATTTTAATGTGTAGTCTGTAAATAAACCTAGCCTGTTTAAACAAATATAATAAATAGTTTAAATGAACTTTGTGTTACAATATTTTTCCGAAGGTGAGAGGGTCAAATCACCATCACATCAGATCCTATATATTTTATTTGAAGTTTGTTTACATAATCACAGAAATTTAAGTTGTAAATATTTGTTGACTTGTTGTCTTATGCAGGCTGCCAACACAATTGAGGGGGATGTCGGATGGACGAGTCCCTAGTCTGAAAGTGAACCAGAGGGTGGAAGTGACTGGGAAAGATGTGCAAGGAGTTGTTGCATATGTAGGCAGCACATTGTTTTCCTCTGGCAAGTGGATTGGTGTCATTCTCGATGAACCAAAAGGAAAGAACAATGGCACTGTCAAAGGGAAAACTTACTTTCAGGTGTGATATGTGAGAAACCTTTTATGCTTATACCTTTCCTTTATTTTGTATTACATCTGGCTGAATGACAGTAGTTAATAAAACTGCAAGGATTTGAAAAACATAATGCATGAAGTAACAATTTTTCTACAAAAATGTGTTAAATATAATAGGGAGCTACGTGTTAATTTCTAATGGTTGTCGTGGATGATATTGTGTTTGAACACCCAACAAATTTAGAATATGCTATTTGAGTTTTTGTGAGTTTCATATTCTAAGCTTTTCTTTACTTGAGGTTTATTGGTCCACATTTGTGGGATTTTTGTTAAAACAGCTATTTTAAGGTAGGCACAGATACTCAAAATAAAAATTTTACTTTTCTAAAGGCACATTTTATGTATTAACACATTGTGAGTAGTTGTAGTAATTATTTGAGGTTCTTAACTAATTCCCTTCTTATGGGAGATTTAACAAAATAATTTAATTTGAACAAAAATGTGCCAAATTCTAAGTGCAGATGCTCAGATTCTATCAGTTACTATGATCAGAACTAAGTTAATCTTAATAAACTGTAGGAAAGCATTTTTAAGCTTTAAATTAATTTTTACTGTATCTTGCTGTTAGTGTTATGGCTTGGCTTTTATTTTCGTTACAGTGGAAATAAAATTGTTATGAGATTGCAGTGAAACTGGAAATAAACATTTATTAAACTATTTTTTCGTAATTTTTTACAAGAACTCTCAAAATAGTTGCTAATTTGGAGAAAATTTTATGAAATGATTCAACAGTTATTTGCAGAAAAGCATGCAAAAGAAAATATTTGTGTGAAATTTTTATTTTATTCAAAAGATTTTTTTGTGTGTGGTATACTAGGTGGGTAAATACCAAATACACAAAAGGTATAGGTTTGTCTTGTAGAAGCAGTTTTCTCACAATTCTTATGTGATAGTCACATTTTATTATCATGAAATCATGCTTGACGTTGAGTTACAGAAAGTATATGCACTTCCAGGTTTATTATACTGGGAATATTTTTTACAGTGTAAAGACAACCATGGAATGTTTGTGCGTCAGTCCCAGCTCACGCTGCTTGATGAATACGGAGATGGTACTACTACTACTTCATCTGGAGCTACATCTCCAGATGATGCCAAAATATCTCGGACAAGACTTAGCAGGTAAGCACTTTATTATTGTATTTGTCTAAGTAGTGACTGAAATATGTGGAACAAGACCCAATATCTGCCAGAGGACTACTGTAGGCTACAGTTAGAAACTGTTTACTTGCTTTGTGCTTACAAATTAGGCTATTAATTTTATTATGGTCTAATATACACTCCTTTCCCTTTGCCTCTAATTGTTCTTTGTGTAAAACTAACGGTCTAGGCTATACTTTTCAAATATTCTTACTGTGGAAGTGGTGCTTGTTGGCAGGATAAGAATATTATATTGTTGTATCATTGGATTAGAACTGTAACTGCGCCCATATGGCCTATTTCACTAACCTTTGTTTATACGGACATCAAACTGCTTGATCATCAGTAAAGCTGAAATTTTTGTTTCACCACTATTCATTATCCCTGATGGTCTTTAAATTTTCCATCAAACTTGGTCCATTTTTCTGCTATTGAGATCATGATGATAGCGCATGGAATTTTAGGGTATAGATGTCACCACGTAGGAAGACGTTTGGGCGCATGCACAGTTCCATCTGGCCCGCCGTATCAGTGGTCGAGTCCACACCCCGCCGGCCAGGTATAGTCTGTGACAGAAGCAGCTGTGCTAGTGCTACGCAGGTGCAGTCGGTGCAGTTACGTATCTTGGTGTATGTAGTGGCATTGTGTGCGTTCACTGAGTGTTGCGATGTAATGAGATAGTGCGAATTAATATTTACTGTTATAGTGTAAGTGTCGGTATTTTTCTATGGAAGAAGAAAGAGGCAGCCTACATCGTAAAGTGTTGAAGAGCCAGACACGCGCAGCCATCGCGGACATGTTAGATTTTATGGAAAAAGAAGCAGTGGAAGAGAAATTTGTAATTGATTGTAAAAAAGTGCACGAAAGAGTAGCAGCTGCGGTCGAGTCATTTTTCAAATCACACAATGAAATATATTTGTATTTCTACATAAGCCCTGAAATTTGCGTAATTGTCGTCCACATTTCGGTAAGTCAGTTGGTATGTGTATGTAACAAATCATCGTGGCTTATTATCTACCACATTGTGTATGTCGTAACTGTTACTAAATATTTACACAATAGCAGTGTTCGGTGCTACAATATATTTATTATCAGCCTATATCTACCTTCGATCATTCACACGGTTGTTCGGAACTGGTGTCTTGTTACTTTCACGTACACTTACAGCAACATGTTGTTCCAAGACATTCTGTATTATTATTTTTCTCCTTTTGTGTCCACCGTATACTGCTATATTTCGTCTTTGTTCTCTATCAATCCAACACATAACACACATGATAAAAGACGTACTGCCAGTGGATGGACTCGTGGACATTCATTTATGTTCCGGGCGAGACTGTGTCTACACGTCTGGTCTATTCCTATTTGGTGTGACTTGTACAATGGACAGGTGGTCTGCGCGTAGGGGAAGTTGTCCTCTCTCAGTCTAGCAGTTACCTCCTCACTTCTTTTACCTCCCCTCACCGGACCTCTTCCTAGTTGGCGCGGAGTGTATATCTGAATTATTGCGATGTGCTGCTGAGCGTTGTGCATTCACAGAGAGTTTCAGCGTTAGGAAATTGTTTAATTTTGATGCAATCCATTGTGCAGTATTTATTATTTAGAAGACATTAGCACGGAATGGCCAATCACTTACAAAATTAATCATTTCTATGAATAAAATTACAAATATATTAAAATGTCACATGTCATCGGCGTTACTAGTATATGATATTGGGAAAATTGAATGTCAGTTGGAATATGTTACGAAAGGGTTCAGCAGTTATTTTTTTCAATACAAGTTTTTCATTTTATAATTTTTATTTTGATCATGTAACAAAATATTTAAATTATGTAAACAGTTTCAGTATTTCTAGGATTGTCCCTAATCGACTCTTTGAATATGTTAAACATTAATTTAAAGTGCAACAGCAGTAAGGTTAAATTTCAAATGAGTGTGCGTAAAAAATTAAGTAACTTAAATTTCACTCAACATGGAATAGCTACATGTAAGTACCGTTGAATAATAAAATTGAATAGAGGCTTATACATTTATTTATTAACACGCACATAACCTTAATATGTTATAAGTGCATTGTGACAGTAAAGCAATACTATTGAGTGTCCTACTATACATAAATGTTTACATGTTCTCTTATCAGTGTAGCCAATTTATTTTCAGCAGATTATAGGCAATTTCTATTACACCACCACCTTTTATATGTGCATTATTAATTGTAAATATTTAGCTGTTGACGCACCCTATATGTCAAAATAGTCCTTAAGTTAAAGCATACAGTGGAAATGCAAACAGTGTGCTTGCCTTGAC
>PNEQ01032685.1:0-12897 GCA_003012365.1 Medauroidea extradentata
GAAGAAATAGCGACGTAACAAAGAAAACACCACCACTCCGGTATCTACAGAGCCAGCGTTACCTCACTTGCAGAACGTACTTTATTTATTCTCCGCTAGAGCGCAGCACCATACAGACGACCCAATCACGCCGGAATCTTAGAGCTCACGTGGTGATCGGATTTACCTCAACGATCGGAATTCCCCCACTTTACCCTATTTAGTATATTCTTTGTTTATTTTTTTAAATTGTGGCTATTTCCATATATTAACATAGTATAACATATCAGGAAATACTATTCAGAATCAGCCAATCTTGGTACTCATATACTACGTACAAAGCTGGCCTTGACTTTTTTTGCATTTCGTTCGTCCTGTGTACATATTTAAAACAAACGGCAGCCATTTTGTAATTTTAGCATGTTATTCTATAGTTTTGTAAAAAACTTTATTTTAATTTCACTAAACTTGGTACACATATACTGCATATAAAGCCAACTTGACTTTTGTGCATTTCGCTCATCCTGTGTTCATGTTTCCGCAATGCTGCAACAATTTGCAAGCGCCGTACACTAGCGATGCGTTGTGAGTGTTTGTGGAAACTCCTATTAGACTGGTGGCTCCCTCTTTTTGAACTTAAATTTGCGTGTGTCGTAAATGAGGCGCATTGATACATGGCTGGATTATTTACTAAGCACTGTGTTCATCCTCATGAACTCTTTTATTCCCGAGAGAGGGGATGGTGGTGGAATTCCTTAAATACCGAGTCCGGACCTTGGCGAGGGGTCTCTTCGTCTGGTTAGGGCCAGATCATCACCTTCGCGTCCTCGGTTCATTGCCCGGGATAGCGATCATCGATTATTATGGAAGTAAACTACTTTTCTGCGAGGCATCGACGAAATATTTAAAGTTAAGTATGTTTTCCATGGAAGGCTTATTGAGGATAGTTACTGCGCCGTGTTGGAGGACATAAAAGGGCCGAAATTGGGGTCAGATCGCCCACTAGGCATATCTTTATTTGTTTATATTTTGGGCATATTTTGGAAATTTGTGTGATGGATAATGAGTATCTATAATGTTGCGTGACGTCGTGAACTTAGTAAAAATCAAGGTTTTCTTTCTTAGGCGCATGATTAATTGTAATTATCCCGGTCGCATCCTATGTGTTAAAAGGGAAAATGTCATTCAATGACTTGGTAATTTTAAACAGTAAAACATGAGTAAATTGTTATTGCCTTGTTAATTACTTTGGTACATAAGGGAATAATGTTTATAGTGTGTTAAATGTCGATATTGTACCAGATGTTACATAAAACTGAGAATGTCATTTATAAGGATCTATATGAGTGCTAGGTTGGATGCACCTTTACATTGTAAATTTTCTTATGATTCAAGGTGAGAGCTAACTGTATTTTCGGCGAACATTGATCCAATACCTTGGTGAAATTATTCAAATACGTTGTACCTTATTACCTTTTTCTATAATATAATAAATTGTTTATATTGAATTCTATTGGTTTTTCCATTAAGTTCATCCACTGGAGCATCAACCCACTTGATACTGAGTGTTTTCATTTTCCTGTAACATTGGCAGGTGGGCAAATTATTTTCTGAATGATTGCTTTGGTGAGTGATATTAGGGTGCAGTGGTGTACCTATGGTGTTGCTCACCCTACAGGGGTCGTTACAATGCTTGCAATTATTGTATTTTTAGCATAGTAATACATATCTTAGGATTTTTTAAAGAATTTCATTAAACTTGGTACACATAGACTGCATACAAACCTGACTTGACTTTTGTATATTTCGTTTATCCCTCTGTAATATTTTGAAAACGGCGGATATTTTTATTTATCTTCATGGCAGGAAGGCAACTCTGAAAAAAAAATGTCTTTAACATATTAAACTGGTTACTCGAATATTACTTAGCAATCTGGTTTATGTTGACTAATTACAGTGTATCATACATCTATATCAATATTGTAATTTAATATTTCTAGATTACTTAAACGGTTTAACTTTCAGGGTTGATTTGCACCCTACTCGAGGAAAGTACGCTTATCAGTTATGTTGGTAACTTCTTGTTATCTTTATGATAGAAATACATCAGAAAATGTTTATTTCTCATTTTAATCAAACTGGGCACGGGTATATTTCTTAGTAAGCTGACTTACTGTTTGTATATTTCGTTTATCATATGTCTTACTTAATATTATAATTTAATACTCTTATATGTACATAAACGATATTTATCAGTTATGCTGGTAACATCTTGTTATTCTGTGCACATACAAACAATTTTAGACAAAAATTTTTAAACTGAAATCCAGTGGTAACTGCAAGCATATCGCTAATATCGTACAGACTAAACAGAATTGTCTTGTACCAATAAAGGATGATCTTGTAAAGTTTTATCTGTTATTTATAAGAAACATTTTCTTCGGAATAATATTTCAACTCACAGTGATTGATCTAGTCACTGGTTTGCGTGTGCTGTGTGTCTATATAGTTGCGTAACTCTTATAAGGTTATCTAGTGATTAGATTACTATTTGTTTGCAACAACATTCTGAGTGTTTTAGAGATATTTATCGGACTGATCTCAATCACATAATGTAATATAACAAATTAGAAGTAACAGAAATAAAAAAAAGCTTTTAAAAAAATGTGAAATAGAAAGTAAAAAAAACAATATTTATGTTACATTTGTCATATGCGTATAATAGGCATATTATATGTTCAGAATAACCCTTCTTTCGGTGACTCACCATAATAATATAGGCGTACGTAAATAGATAAGTTCTGGGAACGTATATTAATGCAGATAGATTTTTCCATATCTACAGTATACATAAAACATTAATTTTATATTATGAAAAAAATATGTACATTTATATACGTCCCTAGAACAAACCTATCTACATACGCGTATATTATGACGATGAGTTACCAAAATAGGGGATATTTGGAACCTATGGCATACCTACCATATCCATAACTTAAATTATTATTTTCTTTTTAGTTCACATTTTTGAAAAAAGCTTGCTGCTTTTTTTAGTTTTAATTTAATTTTTACTTTTCGTCTTAAATTTTTGGAACCTTTTCCTTGATATTTGTTTCGAGTCTTTTTAAGGTGCCGCTTTCGTTGTGTTGATGTGTTTTAGTTCACTTATTTTTAATAATATATTAAATATAATACAATACTGTTTCATTTTTATAGAACCTAACATAAGCAAGGCAAATTGCAGCTGAATTGGATACCAGTAACTGGTTGAGAAAGACACATGGTTCCATTTAACAAAGTAGAGTTTACCTTGACGTAGCTTTAGCGCCTCCATCGATAAAAAATTAGTGTGGCCCAGTATGACGGCCTTCTCGAACACTGAAACTTTTGTCTGAAATATTTGTGGATATGATCACGAGATTGAGTACTAGTGCTCTGTAACACTGCATGTGCCTCACTCTATAGTCCACAATAAACCTTGTACTGATATACATTAAGACGATTACAACCATACTTTAAAAATACTAAGCAGTGCAACTATATTATGTTTAAATAATGTAAATAAATATACTTATAGTTTTTATAGTAGTGTGTAGATGTGTAAAATGATAATTTGTTTAACAGATTCTTGCAATGGTAGCAAGTGATACGAAAAAATAATTGACATACACTATTACTGCACTTTGTTGTTTCAGAAAACCTGACAAAATACCTGTACTAAGAACATTATTGGCGATGATTACTATACGCTTTTACACATACATACACACACACACATTTCCCGCATGGGACTGTACTAGATCACAAATAATTTGAAAAATCAAATCTTTAATGCCAAATAACAGGACCAATAAAAGAGAACTAAGAAACTCAGGATACACAAATATGACAGTATAGAAGTAAAACAATTATAAACATGACCGAACGACATTACATTGACGAGACAGAAGAACACAGTAAAACGAATCAGCAAATTATTCAGTCTTTTATTGGTATTTTATATAATTTTGCATTTCGAGAGGACATATTGCGGAAAATTTACTCCTTACTATTGAGATGCTTGTGTTTTATACGGTTAAATTTCCAGTACTGCTTTGTGCACAACAATGTTAAATATAAATGATTTCGTCAAGTGTTCATAAGTCGCGAATTGCGCATAAGAAGTTTGTAGGACTCAATGTATCGTCGACAGCAAAGTTATCAGAAATGGAACCAGAGGAGCAGACCATGGCCTGCAGTGAGACTCAGTTTTCTCCTGGAGTGTTTTCATGAAGTCATTTCCAGTTGCAGTTAATTAGACTGTCTTGTGTGGTGTGCGGCTGAATGAGTTTGTTGTGAGGAATATATGAAGATATTGTAGATAAGCAGTGGAATACAAGGCGACTATAGCCATGTCTTCTGTAAAAACAATGTCAGCGCTCATACACTTATCTTTATAAATAACTGATCTGAGAACATAATTTCTTCACAGAAAAGGTACATTATCATCTGTAGACGACACTCATTACCGTAGTCTTATTGTACGTTATTATGGAGAAAAAATGGTGGAAGTAGGTAAAAATAATTTATTTATGGCGTTGGGTTTACGGTTCCTGGAGACAAAGAAGACAAATACATACTGGCACCTGTAGTTCAATCTATGTATTTCAACACATGCACTAATAAACAACGGATAGTTGTAGATCTAATTAGGTTGATATGTGTCTACAATGTCAACGGGCTATGAGGCTGTCACATCCAGGTATAACAACTGTCTCTTCACCTCTATGAGCAGTACTCTCATCTGACGTCGTGTAGGAGGCGAGTACTCTAACCACTACACTGTTATTATCCCAAGTATACCCACACATGTGTACGTGAGTAGCAATTGTTTTAATATACTTGTAAAAACTGTTCAATATTCATGTTTTAAAATGCCTGAAAGCTATACATAAAATTCACTTATTGAGAAAGCTTACAAAAGTAACTCTAAAATAATTAGTTTAGTTTTATAACATTTAAGAATTTGTCGATTCGTGAAACTATAACAACAATCATTATACTGCTGTCAACAAGATAACCTTATTCTATAATACCACGATGCACTATATATACTTCGCTTATACAATATCTTACACGTCAAGAGTTTTTTGTTTTACACGTCCTGAAAAGAGTAAATACAAAAAATAAATACTTCACTATTGCATTAAAAATTATTGCTCTAATACTTTTTTTCATTCGTCTTGTGGTATTACCGTGTGTTATCTTTTAAAACTATTCCTCCGACCGGCCAGCCAAACTGTATGAACGAGATGATCGCATTAAGGCGGCCGCCTACCTCACGCTTGAAATGTGTTGCCGTATGTTCGTGAACAGGCATTTTCTAAGAAACAATTCCACGTGTGCCCATTGTGCCAACTAACGAAAAGGAAACACACTTCAGGTAAGGTCGGAACCTCGTTGTTAAGAATCTATGATCTATAAAAACAATGTTTCTATGCCTTCCAAAATGGATAAAAAAAAAGGCCTTTTCAGGCTGCCATACTTCAAAAAGTACAAATCGGATGTATGTGAAACATAGATATAGACTTCCAGTAAACTTTGCTACAGACTTTCTAACAATAAATTGTTATGGTCACCGCTTAATGTCCCATAGTAAAAACTAATTAGGTGGAAACCATGCACGCTATTTCAGAGCTTGGTTCGTTGAGGCGATGCGGCATTAGAGGAGTGCTTCAAGGTAGTCCTTAAGTCTCTGTCATTTTTGAGCCTCTAACACACAGGTAGGTGGCGCTCTTAATGTTATTCAGACCAATAACGAAATCATATTCTTTTTATTGTAGCCAAGATGCAAAAATAAATATGGAAGTAAAGCTATATTTAAACTTAAATTAATCAAAGATGAAGGTGGCTGTTACCACATGAAAGCGTGATTGAGATTTACAAACTATAGAACATCTCTGATAGGTTTATTTGAAGATTCCCCCAATCCTCCACAAACAAATGCAGCATAACGTTTGCCAGGCATAGGGTAATTTGTTAGCAGACAAGTAAAATAAAATATGTGGCAGCAGCAAAGTGCAACATTCAGTACCGTACACATAATACAAGCAATTTAGACGTATTTAATTTAGCCAACTGGAAGATATTGATCATTCTCCGTAAATTACCTGATCCACCAAAATGACGGTGCTAAGGTACTGCTTTAAAACAGCAACTGCCCTGGTTCCAAAATGCATTTAATCCATGGATTTCCGAGTTCTTTTAAAGAAAACATTTGAAAAATTGTGGCAGAAACTGAACTTTAATCTCATAATGTCTTACGCGTTCGATATTAGTAAAAAGAAAGTAGTAAAATGTTTAAAAGTTTCTTATTTTTATAAGTTTACCGTATGCAAATTTGTGACGGAAAACATAATAGTGATGCTGTACAGTAAGCAGAAAAGTGAAGATGAACGTTACACAGTGTCGTTAATTACCACCACGACCTAAATCCGTTGGTGAGATGAAGAGGTATTGGACAGCTCTCAACATCGAGGTCTTAAGCCGTCTTTGGCGCTTGTAAGGGGTGATATGATGCGAAAATGGAGCGGTGCCGGAACGTACGGGCTGGGGAGATAGGGAGATCCCTGAAGAAACATTGGGACCGGCCCCACCGGGAATCATATCCAAATCTCTTTGGAGGTAAGCGAGAGGTCTGACCATTTCGCCACCGCAGCCTCTTAGAATTGGTACTTTCTTGCTGATATGGAATCATACACATTTCGTCTCCTTGGACTGCGAACTACGTGAATTACGTTAATCAGCGGCTTGACCTTCAAGACAAGTACGTCGATAACTGTTCTGAAAAATACTATTTCAAAATCAAGTCAAGACTTGTATTTTTCAACTAGGAGTGCAAATATAACGAGGCTTGTTATTTACTACTAGTTACGCAAATGCTTGTAATTTGTACTGTAGATAAGTTCATGTTCACTCCTTATATACGTCTGTAGCACTGAGTGTTCTCATGTTATCCATGTAGTTCATATCTGCTCTCTATGATGGGTTACTACATGTATGGTTTATGTTTGTTAGGTAAGAATTTATACAAGAGTTAACAGCTTACAGTTTGCCGGCGACATAGACAAGAACGAAACTTTAAAGCATAGATTTTATACTATAAATACGAGCTGACAGTTTCGGTACATAATTGTTCTAATTGCCATAGAAACAAGTGGCATATTTGCGAAGTTACTATTTTAAAAAAGTTAGGTTGGTAGAAACTATACAATGCTCTGATGTAGCAACTTCAAAATTATTAAAATTTTTGTCATAATGTATTAAATATGAGCCGCATAAGTCGAAACTAAATGCATAACAAGTTTTTGACCTGCATGACGGATATATTACAGCCCCCGTCTAAAGGGATTTACGAAAAACCGTGGCAACACAATGTTAGAACAATCAAGCCGTGAAACAAATCCGAATATTCATTAAAAGATTGTAGGATTGTTTCAGCACTTGTCGTCACCTTGCTAGGCAACCACATCAGCGAGCAATATTACCACTCTACCAACCTAGTCAGTATGTTCACAGCGGTACTTACTTATCACTTCTCCAACATATTGCTCTTATTACAGCAGTGTCTCATTATCCATGCCGGTCTGTGAGTGAACCACGAGTTTGCATAGTTGCTAGACATTGCTACCTACCCATAAAAAATGTGGACATAAAATACAGAGGATAATAAACAGAATAATGATATTACGATCAAAGTAACTAGTGTTCCGCTGGATTTGTAAACTACATCTGGTATAAGCCTCGTGGTTTCAGGGATGATAACTCTCTAAGATCATTGGTACGTTTATGTTCTTTTCTACGCCATCACGTTTCACAGTTTGTAACATTTGAATAGATACAGCCTTTGTAAACCTGCCTTTGAGAGTACATGGGTTCGAGTCCGGGCTCATGCCATCCTGACCTAGGTTTGAATTCCTTCTGGTAATGCTGAGAACGTTCCTCGTTACATGCCACGGCAGATTCCTGTTTAATTTGTAGTCTGATTGAATCGTTGGTTTCGTTTACAATGACGTCGCTATCGACGAGACGTCAAGTTGTACTGCTTATAGACTGGTAATGGTTAAGTGAGGAAATTAAAAATACATTTGTCAACATTTAACAATCAATTTTATCGTGGTCTTACTTTCGAGTGAAGTATAATGTAAACATAGTTTTCTATCACTTAAATTTCTATGTTAATTTTAACTGTTAACATTTATTTACTAAGATCTAGCTGTACTTATTGCTCCTTAATCGTTTAGTTTATTGTCGCCGAAAAAAATACTTAAAGATTTGCATTAATTTTTTACTGTTAATCTTATATTATCTTAAATTGTCGATATTTTTATAACATTTTAATAAATCTTTTGTAAATTATTTTCTAAGAAATCACGTTAAGTTAAGTCAAGTTAAGAGAGACAATGTAAGTAATAAAAAAATCAAGAAATTAATGTAATTTTCTTTTCCGATTAAATAAAGATGTTAAAAAATTAGAAAGTGGCAGGAAGATAAGAAAAGCTAAAAGACGAGATCTTCAAAACTAATCAATTTACCTTAAAAAGCCGGCATTTAACAACAACCACATTAATTTACTGAGAGATTCGGTGAGTCAACCCACATATAACAATGAACTAGTGTTGTCTAGGAGTTACATGTACAAATTATAGTGTGATATGTTTGTTTACAGCGGTCTTCTCCGCTGTGACGGCTCAACCTACAACTCCCTGTAAGGTTGACTTCGCTTGTGTGGCTGTATGGACACCAATATGTGCCAGCAACTCTACCAGTGGTGAATACTCTATCACCTGCTCCAACGACTGTTACCTGCGAGCGTACAACTGCGTCCATAACACCAGTGAGTAGCTCTATACATCTGTATATGTACTAGAAGGTTGGCAACTTGCGAATACTGCATGTGCAGGAATACTACGATTTTCGGCCAAATGGTAAGCGGAAATTCTTTAACGTGAAATTGCATTATATTCATAGTTTCGAAGACGAATGTGTGAAATATTGTATATGAATTTAATTAGACTATATTCGAAGCACACGCTACTCAAGCCTTTCGCAACATTTTACAAAAAGGTTGTTCCAAGTTGACATTACTGTGTGTATATCAACACGTGCTATGTATTATGCCTGCGCATGGCCCTCCATGCAGACGTCAGTCGTGGTGTTCTGGTTAAGTATTTTGAATCGTTTTCCTGGATATTATCATTATTGGTAGCTTTGTTCATTGTTAGAAAAATATTTCATAAAATTATGGAAAAGTAAGGCAAAAATTATCAAGAAATCTTCGTAAAGTAAAGGACACTCAGTTTTTCTTGATAACGGAACCCTCTGTAAAATAATGGACAACCCGTTTCCCCCCCCCCCCCCCAGAAGTTAAATTTCTTTAAGCTACCAGGCACTCAATTTTCCAGAAATACGACATAATCTTAGTTACTATATTTAGTAACCTGAAAAATTTTTAGAATATGTTGGGATTCGAACACACGACCTTATAATTGCCTTTCAGAAGCGCCAACCATTATACCGCAGTGACAATTTACGAGCATGTGAATTCCATGCAGTGGTAAGATATCACCTTTTGTATTTGACATACTGACTTTAGAGAACTTCATTAGTTATATTATGAGAAAAATATTTTATTCTATAGAAATAAATAACTTTAAAATGTCCATACCCCGCTAGCGCGAAACACAGAGAACAGGTGCGATTTTTTTGCAGCTGTGATGAAGCGAGGAGAATATAAGATGTGAGTGGGGTAGGCTAGAAGAGTATGTCATAAAGAATGGGAGGGGCAGGAGAGGCTACAGGGGTATGCTTTAAGACAGGACAGGGGTACATCATAAAGAGAGGGGGGCTATGACAGGGAGGTACCAGGGTAGAGATAGGCTAGTACAAGCATAGGGTGCTGGAGAGGGGGGCAGACATCCACTTTCCCCTCATGGTGTTTAGGCATGACTTGTACCAAAAGGGTCCATTCTCCTCATTCCCCTCCCCGCACACTCCCTGGCCACACTCCTCCTAGGGCGGGGCTTAAGCTCTAAGCCAATCACAGACCTCATGGCACTAAGGTGCTATTCGTACCGAAAGACCTCAACAACCAATCCCAGTCAAGTACACCCCTCTTAATGGCCCTGTATATCAATAGCAGCACCCGGGTTAGGGGGGAGGGGTAGAATGTTATTTAAATGCACCTTATGCCGGTTTTGCTCCCTGTTGGGACGAAACGCCCACGCAGTCACTACTCGGAACCTATCAGTCACTACTGGACTGTTCGGCCCTTTGTCCATTCGCGATACGAGTTCTTGTTCGTATTGCTATTCTCTTAGTGGCAAAGTGTGGATAAGCAGGAAGCAGCACTTAACTTCTATTACCTTAGCTTGTCTTGTCTTCTTTTCGTTAACACCATTCTGCACGCACATTAACTCAATGATTCACAGTGATTATTAATACCACTATTTTTTTTACAGAGACAGAGTAAAATATGCTTTAAAATTGTAAAAATATATTTCCATGTATTTACGGAAAGTTACGGCCAAACATCTGTATACTGGCAATATGGACAAATTTACGTAAACAAAAAATTACGGAAGCCACTTCTGTAAAATTACAGTACTTTTCTGTAAATATTTCTGTGAATTTTCGGAAATTTTTAACAGTGTATATCTACCGTCGCTACGGTATTGACATATAACACTCCTAGCGAACAATGTGACAACTAGTGAAAATATTACCAGCAGTGTACATACACACTTGCTATGTGCGTGGAAATAGGCGATGTTATAGTTGTTGAGCTGAGAGCTAACAGCAGCATCTAAGTCACTGACATCTCTAACTCCATAGATATCGTAATGTTTTTGAACATGTCAAATCATTTAACGGCTAGTATACCACACATATTCTACACAAGGAACCAATACCGCCGACTTATACAACACTGCTGTGATATCACGTCTAGAAAATATCTGACAACGCATTGCCCTCAATAAGTATGATTTAAGACGTCGACTTAACACTTGGCAATACAATAACTTTATCAACCGACTTCCAAGTGAACTGGCATGTCACTAACTTAAACAAATCATGCTGTAAGCATACAAGTGTCCTATCACTGTGACGTTTGTATTAAAGTCTTTGGAGTTATAAATGATAACTGAAAATAACGTAATAAACAGTATTATTTATAAATGTTCAACCATTAGATAATAAGTGAAAAATTATTTATATGTTCAAATGTATATTTATTATTTCATTCATACATATTTTTATTTTAATGTTGTTATTTTCACATCTTATTTTGTTTCATTTTAATTCTTTTATTTTCCAGATTTTACAGTGAAGCATGACGGAATATGCGAGGGCTGGCCCAGCCACATAGACGGCCCTTGTACATAGTGGAAGATTGAACTACTACAAATTAATAATAAAGTACTTTCAAACTGATTATTGTTTTGGTCTAAATAATTTAAATCCTATGATTATGTTTCCAGTCCCAGTAACACAATAAATTTAATTACATTCGTTTCGGATTATTATTTCAAATTAACAGAAATGTAACGCCACAAACACTACTACATATTCTTACACTAAAAGTGTAATAATTTCATATTATCAAGAGAGGAAACTGATGTATCTGTAAGCAGAAACTAATACGTTTGTATTTACGAACGTAGAAAATTTATAATTTAGCTAAGCACGATGGTGCAGATTAAATATTTAGTCAATTTGTTAAGCTGATAACAATTAAATCAGATAAATAATCCATGGAGTAGTAAAATAACCACTGACTTTAACTACTGTCGTGTTCAGAATAATGTTCTTCTTAGTTGAGACGAGGTGTGACGTGTTATTTCATCATAATAAATATCAGGTAATATTCTAAGCTATCGTAAATTACTGCTGAACTGTCACTAAATTTTTACATATATTTAGCTTAATATGACTTATCTGATGAAATATTTTCATATATTTCAAAACAAACTTGGTGCCCATACTACGTACAAAGCTAAATTGACATCCTTTAGTAACATGTTTAAAACGGTTTTTATTCTCTTCATAATAAAAATACATCTCAGGACAACTTTATCCCAATTTCATTCATGTGGATACTCTATTCATTACTTAATAAGCTGACTTATATTAAGTATATTTTGTGTATCATACGTCGAAATCAATATTATTATTAAATATTCCCAGATTACATCAACTATTTTAACTTTCAGGGTTAATTTTTACCCACTTTGGCAAAAGTAGGTTTATCAGTAATGCTGGTAACATCTTGTTTTTATTGTAGTATTTAACTTTTTGGCTTACAAACAAATTTTTCTTCTACAGTTTACTTGTTTCTGGACAATTCTCGTTGTTGACAGAATAAAAAGAGAGTATAATTCATATCATAGTTCAAGGTCACATTAACGTTTTAGAAATATTATTTTTATGTGTACTTCTATATTCATTCTTGCATGATTTTACTAGAACGAGTACGTACTCAAAGCAAGATTATCTTACAGACGGATCACGACGTATGTTCTACGACAAGTGGCATTGAGACAGAAGCGAGAGATAACCGTCACAATATTACGTGAAAAAAGTTGTTACGATCGCAACGTGATTGTGGATTTCCTAACAATTACTTAATTTCTCTGTACACCTTGACTTCGCCAAAATGTTATCAGAATAAACAAATGCAGCTTGACCTCAGTATAGGATGGTAATACTCTACCTGTATTTTTCTCTCATATCTAGTGGAGATAAGCGATGGTGCAGAGTTCTATCGTTAAAGCTAATATCTACAAGCATTAGTAGCGACTACTGCGCTGCCCATGTCGGAGCTTACCAGCATTAGTAGCGACTACTGCGCTGCCCATGTCGGAGCTTACCAGCATT
>PNEQ01032686.1:0-12913 GCA_003012365.1 Medauroidea extradentata
ACTAAATCAAAAATTAATTTAAAGAACTATTTTGGTATATGCCAGCGACAGTTAGACAACTTAAAAAAAAAGCAATTTAAAATTAATTTTTTATTTTTTGAGGGTCAAAATTGGATGTGTCGGATCTAACGACATCATCGATCTAACGACACAATTCTCGGGAACCGTCGAGTGTCGTTAGATCGAGGTTCTACTGTACATACATTATTATACCTTCTTTAAATAATATAAGTTACAAAATTCGTATGAGCCTAAATGCTTGTTTTTATGTATACGTTCACCTAGACGTGTTATTTACTTAACTGTAATTTTTATTAGTTTTATTATTTCTATTAAAATAACTGTAGCTAAAGTATGCACAGTGCAACGAAAAATTTATGAATACTGTATACTGTATATCGTAAAAAAAGTTTTTTTTGGCCATAAAAATCATTGGTAGTTGATTGTAAGACGCACCCATGTTTTTCAAAAAAAAAATTTCGAAAATATATGCGTCTTAGAATCAAGTAAATACGGTATTCTGATCGAAATACTGGGTTTGCCCAAAACTGTGAGATAAGTATGTGAATGTCCAGTTTACTGTTAGTAACAAGAGTTTGCCAAGTTATAAATTTTGTAGTTTACTATTTCTAACATCAAACAGAATTTTCTAAGTCATCAATTTGCAGTTCACTATTGGTAATGTGCAACAGAGTGTGCAAAGTCATCAATTTGTAGTTTGCTATTGGTAACATGAAAGAGTTTGCTAAGTACTATAATCAATTTGCAGTTTACTGTTAGTAATGTGTAACAGAGCTTCTTACTAAGTCATCAATGTGCTGTTTGTTGGTCACGGAACGTTGCCACTGCGTGTTAGGCAACTCTGCAGGAAACAGATCAACGGCGTGGTGATGGACTGCAGCAGCTGGGTAGGTATTGCTCTACACCCGACTGTTTAGGTAGACTCACACAAAGACTAATGGAGAAAGGTCAGGTGAACATGCCAGCTATATTACCTGCCCACCCTGTCCAATCCAGTGGAAGGGAAACACTGTATCCAGGTATGCTGTGGCTGTCCCTCCTCGTAGACATAAGCAGTAACAGTGTCAGCAAAGTAATGTGGGCCATTGAGCGGTGAGCACACCACACATTGACTGAAAACCTTCTTGAAAATTGGTCACAGTGACGTCATGAAGATTGGCGTGTGTCCAAGTGTGCGCATAGCGTGTGTTGGTAATGCCCTGGCATGTGAACGTCGTCTCATCTGTGAACAAACTGAGAGGCAGTGTGGCCGCGTGTTCCTGCATCCAGACGTTAAAGTACAAGCGGGAGGCGTGGTCCAGAGGGTGCAGGGTGTGGGGTGTCCCGCTTCCTCAAGGTTAAATATGGATATGGGTGAGGGTGGTCCACAGGCGAGGCACAGTACGCTTGGCTGGCTAGAGAGAGAGCAAAGAGACTCCTGTGGATTGATGAAAGCCTAGCACGTCCAGGGAGTGTAGTGTCCATTAGTAGGGCCTATGCTGAGTGCTTTCTGCGCGAGCAGAGGAAGGGGGTTTCAGATTTCTCTTATAGAGGTAAGGTCATTGTCCACTCACCTTTCTAGAACAGCTTTCTGAGCAGCCTCTTCTTGCTGTCTGATAAGGGTGTGGCCCTTTTGGGCATTAGGCGATCCTCCGCGATAATCTCCTGGATCCGCTGGTGTAGTAGGACAGGCTTAGGGGGAGTCTTAATCGAACTCAGTAGTGGAAGCTGGTTGCGCTGAATCTCCTTAAGTATCTAACTGAGTCGCACCTGTTTGCGGGCTCGGGCCTGAGGGGCCGAAAGTTGTTTGTACTGAGCGCTGAGCTCAGGTAAGGTAGACTTGGGGCCTGGTATCTTGCGAAGTTCCGGAATTAGACCAGCGGGGTATATCACTTGTTCGGCGACTAATTGACGTCTTGCCTTAGCGGCTTGCTGTCGTGAGTTTTCCAAACTTGGTATCTTCTCCTGAGATATGTGGATTTCCAACTCAGACATTGAATTTTGAATGAAAGAATGAGATTACGTTTCACTGGTATATTATTGATTCGCTCAGTTTCACACAAGTTCACATAGCACTTTACAAAATTCCTCCTGATCTCAATTTTCTCCGAACACACTTATTTACAGAATTTACAACTCTTTCTCAACTGACTATACACTTCCTTCACAATTTATCTATACTACACCACTGAAGTATCACAATACTGATTAACACTGGCACTCTGCCACGTGGATTGACTGTTTCGCGGGAGCCTCCGACTACTGATTTCCGCTTTCCGGCAGATACTGCGGGCGCGCCTCGTGGCGGCCGATAGAACTGCGCAAGTGGGTGCGTTCCCAAGTTACCGCGCGCTAGAGTGATCAACTCGCTATGTCGTCTCCAGACACTCGGGAGGTAGAGCAGGTTTGGGTAGGAGGGCTTAGGTGGCAGGCTACCACCACAACCCGTAAGGAAGGAGCGAGGGCTTAGGTTGCAGGTTACCGCCACAACCCCGGATAGGTGGTTAGTTAAGGGTAAGAGGGTAGGAGGGCTAAGGTGGCAGGCTATTGCCACAACCCGTATGGTAAGGGGAGAGTGCCTAGAGAACTCGGTAAGAGCCGAGCCCTAGGAAACACTGATTTCTAGCTGGCGAGATGCGCCTTATATACCCGTCCGAGGGGGTGGAAGTCCCGTTAGGCGGGTGGTTTCAAAATGGCCGCTGGAGCTGTCTGCTCTGCAGGGTTACCAATATAATAAAACATAATTTTGCTCGCCTCATGAACAAAACCACACTCACTATTGTAATCTTATTACGTGTTGCCGTTAAACTCATTCTAAATAACAACCATATATATTTAGACACTTTAAATAATATTATTTACATCAAGTATTTATTCCGTGCATAATTTATCTTATTTCACAAAAGTCTGTGCACGTGGTTTTGGCATCATGGCCGTGACTGTAAACAAATAAATATTACGTGATATAGTTTGCAGGTACGTGAGTCCTTCTTTACACACACAAATTATCGCAATAAAAATATTATTTGATTTATAACATGTGCAAATGGCGTAATATTATGTACATACTCAAAAATCGGCAACACGTGGTTACGTTTAGGCCTAACCTACAAATACAACACAAGTTAACCTAGAAGTGAGGCGAGCTTTATTATGGATATTATTAAGGACGTAGTGGTGATGCGTCAAGGGATACAGACCGTCGACGCGCAATATCCGCCATACCTGATTTCTGGGCACCTCTGTTGTGTCATGTATACTGGCATGTGGGGTTGAGGCACAGCCACATCACATCGGTGATACTGGCGCTCTCGTGTCTCTCCAACACTGCTACACCTTGGCGAACATCGTATGATGTGGTGCTGGACAGGCTGGGTACTGCTGTACGACGCCCATTGTCGTCACAAACCCCATACACAAACACCATGTCTGCATACTCTACTCGTGTAAACAGTCCTGGCATTGTACGACTCCTCGCCTCGTAACACTAACACTTACTGGTCGTGCCTGAGGTTCTCAGAGCTGTGATCTGCTTGTGGTTCAATGGGACACCTTGTCAACTGCGTGTGTGTCTTACACCTTTCAAATCCTCACAAGAATAGGTTGGTTTCTCCACATAATCTGGCCATGATCCCTGCATGTTTGCTCCTGTAACTTGTTCATGGAGCTGCGTAGTTCATTTCTTTAAACAATGTTTTTTTTTTTGCGATGTTCTAAAGAACACACCTTTGAAGTATGATGGTCAAACCGTGGGACACTGCCCCTTTAATTTGTGTATCATATGTCTCAATGTTATAATTTAATATTCTCAGATTATGTAAACAGTGTTACCTTTCAGGAATAATTCGGATCTATTTTGAGAAAAGTAGGCTCATCAGTTATGCTGGTACAGTAACTAGTTTTTTTTTTCTTTTCTTATATATTTTCTGTTCAACAGTTATTAGAGATTGTGAAATTTTGCGAATTCAATGTCTTGCATGTTAGAATCATATATTCTATGCTTGCTCAAGCCCTGTATATTCGTTCATTGTCTGCAGTTACACTGAGTAGCAGGAGCAGCTAGTGGACAAATGGTCGGGACTTGAGTATGTATAGGATATTTGATTCTAACTTGTAGGTCATTGAATTCGTGAAATTGCACCATCTCTAACAATTATTAACTTAAATAGAGAATGTGGTGCAAATATATTAGAAAAAAATTACTTACTGAGATTGTATAAGAAAATTGCCCTTTTTCATTAAGAATTAATTTTTTAGTTTTTCTTTTAGTTTTGAAAACAGCAAAGAGAGAAATTAATTTCGAAATAAAAGTTTCTAACATTGAAAATTATAAACATCCTCTCGTGTTTTATTCCTGGGTGTGTTTACTTTACATAAATTAACATTTATTTTCTTTACAATCATAGCGATAACATTCCAACAGTACATCAGTATAGATGTACACATAGTTTGAGGTGCATCTGTGAAGACAACACAGGTTCTTTCCTGTACAAGAGCAGGAATAGCAAAAACCCTGTGCTTTCCTCCTTGCTGATATTATACGCAGAGGTCAATAGACCCCAGTTCCGCTGGGACGAACTAAGGTAGTTTGATAACGTTGCTGTGAGTGTTGGCATGTCAGCTTTTCACTGTTTCATTGGTTTGAGGCCAGTACCCCAATGTCATCTGTCCGTGGTTTTCAAACACCCTAAGAAGCTCTTGCACGATAGAGGACCGGATCACTTTGCTCCTATCAGTTATAATTGGTTAAGAATGGAGTGTTTGCAGCCCATGTTTTCCAGCAAAAACTTTGCTACTTCATAGACATCTTCTCTAGGCACCATCCGCGTTTCAGCTAACAGCGTTCTGTAATCAGTTGTTGTGATTATTTACTTGTTTCTCTGGGTAGTTTTATAGAAGGGCTATAGTAAATCTATGCCTGTCCAATCAAAAGGTTCTCTAACCAGAATGTGATGTAGTAGCCCTACTGGTTTCTTACAGGTACTTTTTTTTTTGTTTGACCGTCGACACATGACCTTACGTAGGCTTCGACCCCGTACTTATGCCCTACCAGTAATATTGTCTACAAATTTTGTTGATAGTGCATAGCTGCCAACTTGTACGATTCTCTCATGCAATGTATGATTTTATGCCCTATTGTACAATTGTATGAATGGTGTAAATTATTGTACAATTTCCTAGGTTGTATTAATTAATAAATTTATTTTCCCAGTTTTGTCAAGTCATAACAAGAAATCCGTACTGAAATCACACATTTCGATACTGCAAATGTCGTATGTAGATGTAGCGTCGTAGTTAATGAAAGGGACTGACAGTATTGTAGTTTCGGTAACTAGCATACCACATTTATGGCTTCTCTCCCACATTTTTCACTATAGAATACCGTATTCTTCACACATTGCCAACCGTATCCCGAAGTTTGCCGAACATACACTACCTGTCCGTTTATTCGCCGTAGCATCATGATGCCGTGACTTTGCGTAAAAACTAATCATTGATTGGACTATTTTTAGCAAACATGGATTTTAGATTTACTGTTTTGTGTAGTCATTGCTCAAGAATACACAGCGAACTGTGTTAAGGGAAAGAAACCATAGTTACCGTCTTATTTTCACAGCGCGGCCATTTTGTAATGTGGTACAGTAAAACATCGTTAATTCAAAGTGCTCGGGACCGAAATTTTGTACTTCGAATTATGGTATCAATTTTTTTTTTTTTTTTTTTTTTTTTTTTTTTTTTTTTTTTTTTTTTTTTTTTTTTTTTTTTTTTTTTTTTTTTTTTGCTGAGGTACAAAGTTGGTGTTTCTACACCCGTTTTTACGGTAGTCTTCAAGAACCGTTAAGCATTTGAATTGAAAAAGGGAATAGTAGTACAAAGTAATTTGACCAAAAAAGTTTGTTGCATTTTTCTTGGCCATCATACACAGCGTTTTTCTTGGCGAGCACTGTACTGCAAGTAGCGCGTATCATGTCTGCTAGGCTGTCAGAAACTCTGCGCTTCCCCTTCCCTTGTTCCAGCGCTCGATATCTGCCATGCGTTGCCTTTGCCATAGCATGTGATTGTTATTACTGCCGTATTTGCCGGAATATAGGACGACCCCACACATAAGACGAGTCATTGTTTTGAAGGTACAAAATCTTGAAAAATATTTAATTATTAGTTTTGAAATTCTCAGCAGAAAAATATTTTTTTCCTTTGCCAGAAACATAAATATCTTGTTTAAATATTTGTTACGCATTTATTACTGTTTTATAAATATCATAGGAGACACAGAAACCAATAACGTGGGCATTACTGCCCTCCGGGTGCCTAAGAGCCAAGGAAATGCACAGCGACGGTAACACGTGGCCGGCGACAAAGTCAGTTCCCGGCTGCATGCCACATGCCAACGCTGGGCTGCAGCAGCTGCTTGCAAAGTCATTGCATTCCTGTACGCTGTTGTCACCCGAGAGCTATGTGCTGGCGAGACAAAGGATCTTGGCACGCGCTCCAGATGTATTGATCACCAAACGACGCTAGCTGCGATGTGAGGTAAAAAAAACGGGGCAGGGGCACTTGTAAAACAGAAGTTAATCTTATACGTCTGGAAAGATGCTAATTTATAAATGAATAGTTTTGGATCTCTAAGAGGGGGAAGAATTTTACGGACATCTTGAAGAATTTTCAGCCCAAAACGGTAAGATTTACCACCCTATATCCGAAAAAAAATTTTTAATATTTCACGCCAAGTCATTTTTACAAGTTCAAAGTGATTTTCCAATAGCTTTTAGAAGGAATACGTGATGTTTATATGTCAGTGAAATTATTTCATAAACAATGTAACACACCCAAAATAGTAATTATGACTAACCCTCCTCCCGAATGAAAATTTGTAAACCTAGTCGTCGAGTCATTTTCGCAAGTGCAAAGTTATTTTTCCATTAGTTTTTCCAAGGCAAAATCATATGCTGTGTTAGTTAAATATTATTTTAATTGATAACGTGTTGAGTGATACACGGCGACAGGCAGTGCAGCCATCCAGACGGTTGTATGGCATCAGTGCAGTGCACACAATGTGGCAACGTAGCACGGGAGGCAGCAGACACTGCGACCTTGACTTCTATCTGTTCTCTCCTCCCATAAGTTGCCAGTTACACGACACCAGCCGAACACGGGAAACAAACATGTGCTTTTTTTGCCTGCCATTCTGTTGGACGTATTCTCCTAGAAGCTGCATTGTTGACTGGCGACTCCCGCCTGAAAGTGTGATCTAAGGTTGCAGCAGAAATAAAAATTTCTAACGAAGTGAATCAAAGCAATTGAATTATGTCTTCATTACTAACATTGTGATGATTGTGCCGTTACAAACTTTACTTGTATTTTCCAATACAGTGGAATCCCTGAATTACACTTCTCAAGGGACCAGTAAAAAATGGTGTAAAATGCAGGAAATCTTAGGGAAGGTTATAATATAAAATTATTAAATGGGACCAAATACAAACAGTGTAAATGGCAGGAAAGTGTAGAATCAGGGGGTGTAATTCAGGGGTTTCACTATAATTAAAATGAAATTTATGCAGTGCAAAAATATTATTGTCATTCACTTGACTGTATTAGCTGCAACCTTAGAATGGATAAGGTATAGGAGGCACTTGCAGGGTGACACAACTCTGGCATCTGCTTGGTATGTGGCTAGCTAGGCGGGAGGGGGGGAGGGAAGTGGAGAAGTTCTAAAAATAAACCAGCTCTACCAACATCTTGGGGGGGGGGGGGATTTGATGAGCTACGTTCTTCCTCATCCACTCATTCACTTTGCTTCTCCCTGGCCGCTGAAATACTCCAGACTCGTGGCACATGAGCCTGTGTCTTACCATAACTGTATCTAGCACACAGTGCGGGAGGAAAGCACAAAATCACGTGATCGTCATATTACACAACACAGCCACAGGCTGTCGCACGCTGTGCCATTCCTGTCTTCCATTCTTCTTTTCCTCTCTCTTTGCACGCACCACACATACACATTCGAACTCGAGCGCCGTGCACAAGCAGACAGCAAGGAAGTCTCAAGGTCAGCGCGACACTGGCAGGCGCTGTAACGGAAACAAAGCCAGGGCTGTCCAATGCCACACGACACAGCATTATTCTTAGATTTTGCACACTTTACTAACTTCTCTATCAAAATGATTTCGAATTAATAGGACTTGATCCCTGTTTGGGCCAGAAAAAAGCTTTGAATTACAAATTAACGGAATTCAGAATTAACCAAACTCCATAGTATGTAAAATCCTATCCTCACGTTTGGGACCAAGCGATAGCTTCAATTTATATAGCATTTCAAATTAACCGAGTTTGAATTAACGAGGTTTTACTGTATCGTGTCATGTGACTTATGTCATGTGACATCACGACGTTGTACCATCACACTATTGGTGACGGTAACTAACAAATACACAGTAACAAGAACGTGGGTTGCAACTCCCTAATATTCGCAAGGACGCCTAGGCAAGGATTTTACCTCATTCCAAACAAATGTTGAATTCGTAACCTCATACCAATTAGTAATCAGCAATAGCTGCAAGCAAAATCTTAATTATATTGCAATCATAAAAGAGGTGATCTGTAGATTAGTTTCAAAGAAAACATAGTGAATTTTGGGTACAATCGCAACAGCGATTTATTCAAACACAACATAATCAACATGACCTCAAAGATGTTACAAACTTAGATAGTCAACAAAACCAAAACATTAGAAGTTACAATAAGGATAATTACGCTAAACATTTTAGTCACAAAATTACTGTTGTCAGGCGTGCAAATGGAATCAAATTATAAGTTGACAATATGGAACATTAAGAAGCCCTAGTTGAGAATCCTGAGTAGGGTGTAGCAAAAATACAACATCTACTAAACGTAGGCTAGCCCTATCCTCGTAGGGAACTAGCACTCACAACATGTGCTAACTGAGTCTCATTCCTCAGTAGCAAACCCTAACATGAAATCGTGGGGACACGCCCCTAAATACAATTACTTAAAATTCGGGGGACACTTGTCCGTACACAAAATAACAAACACCAGCATAACCTACCTCAGTAGTATGCAAGCATCAACTAACCCTAGCACAGCCTCATAATCGGGCACATAAGGTGCATGTAAAATATTGTTTCAATACTATTGTTTATCTGTAAATATACACATACTCTGTCAAAACCTAACCTTCAAATTACACGCCTACAGAAATTACTTAATAAACAAACAAAACTAAACTATAGAATTTACGTGTCTGCCTATCCCTCTCTCACTGAATATTACAAAGTTACTGAAGGTTTGAATTGTGAAATACCCGAACGCGAAAGTTACTTTAATTTACTGGTCAAGGTGAAAAACAACAAACAGCACAAAACACAAACGAAAGACTAGGTCTTGGGCCATTATGCTACAGGACTTCAACTCAAGAAAATAACAATAAACTAAACAGGCGCCGAAAATTAATCAATTATAAGTTCTGCAGCATAACAACCCGTTCCACATTTACAGTAATGAATAACAAGACTGACACTTACATTTCACAGGAAGCCGACTGAACGCACATACAGGAAAAAACCGAGTATAAATACAAGAAGCGAGCAGTAATATGGATCGCAGAAATAGTCCGCCCAACATGGTGGAGCAACCATAACAAGTTAAATTACAATAAAATAATTATTACTTTTAAACCGGAAATTTTCATTAATTCCCAAATTTACAGGAAAATTATATATTACAACCCTCGGTAATATTTCATGAGGTTCGAAAACTGTCACTACACTGATGTGCGAGGCTGGCTGCACTGTCTGCACCTGTGTCTCTGCTTAGTCCATATTACATCTATGGCGAGGAATGTCATGTTTACATACAGCGTCGTAAAATATTCCAAACTACAAGAAATGGAATAAGGTATGTAATAGTTTCTGGATACGTGGAAATGTTCAAAATATATCTGCAGAATATTAAATATGTTAATTGCCGATATCTTGCCATGTTTGAACTGTCTCCGGCGTCGTCAAATTACGTTGCGTACCGATACAGTCGGTGCAAAACCATCGTCAATATTCACAGTAACATAGCTGATGATCTGCAAAGTCTTGTAAACAATACATTTTGGTTGAGTCTCCACATAATTCGTGAAAGGAAGTGTGGGCCCAGCACAACATCCATCTTGTTTTTGGCTGTCAGTTGGTGGGAATTTTTTTTTCCCTCAGGTAGGAACTTTTCCTCCGAAATTTCCCTTAGTCAAGCTTATGTTTGAGGCTGCTAGGCAGTGCTAGTGTCGCCATGTTTCCTTTGGTGGCTGATAGGTGGCTCTAGTGTCGCTACGTTTTCATCGTTGGCTGCTAGGCGACACTGTAGTCAGCATCCGCCATGTTTGTTCCAATGCTTACGTCGTCTGCTAAGGTGCTCTAGTGTCGCTGTTGCTGTTAAGGGTGAAGTCTTATGTGTTTGTATATAGGAAAAGGAACCGTATGATTTTTTTAACTGAGACTACACTAAAAAAATCTATTGCCGGTGGTTGGATTCGAACTTGCAATCTTTGTGTCAGCAGACATACGCTCTAGCCAACTGAGCTACGAGTGTAGTCGTATAAGATTGGAGTTAGGCTGTGGTATACATAAAATTACTGTATATTTTTTTTCTTTTACTGCATATATACAAAGCTATGTGTGAAATAATTTTTTTAACCAAGTAAGCATAACTATGCTTAAATTAATTTTCAAGTGCAGTTGTTGTAATACATATGACTATTCTCAAGTATATATTTTTTGCTATGTAGAGTTTAAAATATCAGATAGCTATCTTTTATCTTTTTTTTTTTTTTCAAGTGCAGGTTTTTTTTAATACACACATATCCACAGACACAGCCACACACACAGCCACACACACACCGTATTCGCCTATGTACCCAGCACAGCTTTTTTCCAAAATTTACATTTTTAAAATTGGGGGTACGCGGTTTACATGGATAATTTGTATTTAAAGTCCGTGCGCTACATGGGTAGTTAACTGGCTTGCGTGGAGACTTACAACAGCGCGGGTGGCTAGGCACGCACACACGTACACAGACATGCAGGCAGAGGAATGCTGGCAGCGCAATCGATAACTAGTCACGTGTTTAGGCGGAATTGTTCTCTGCTCGTAGCAGATGAGTGTTTTCACGGTGACTATGTACGGTAGTATCTTGGTAGTTCTTTGAGAAATCAAAATGTCAAAACGACGATAGCATTTGGTTACAGTGAGTGAGAAGCTAAAAGTAATTAAGGAAGCAGAATAAATAGGAAATTGCGCAGTACATTGTAAGTATGACATCACAGCGTCGTGTATTACAGATTGGTGCCAAATGAAAAACACGATACCGTAGCAATGTCAACAGTTCATCGTGACAAAACATTTTGTTCTACTTAGGCCGGATAATACCGGTAATTTTATTTCACTTTACGTGTTTAGTGTTGTATCGCACATTGCATACGTCATGTACTTTGTTCGCGCTTTCGTTTCTTCGTGTGGACTCTCGTACGACGTAATGATGTTTGTATTACATTACTGACCGTTCATTTTGTTGGTTTTTGGACTCGTCATTTTGCATTTCGTTGGCGAGTTGCTAATTGTTTGTACATTCATATTAGTGCCACAGGACCAAACTGTTTTGCATCTGTTACTGTTCAGAGTGGCTGTAATACATACATGTATTTGGAACATAATACATTTTGTACATTCATTACAGCTACAATACACGTTTAACACGACCTTCAGCTAATTTTAGCCAGCGACTACCTGAAGTCTACAACGCTAAGTTTTAATTTTCTTTTTTATTTTTATTTTTCCCCCAAACTTGTCATTGGAAAAAAAGGGGGTGCGGCTTACATGGGTGCGAGAGGAACATGAGCGAATACAGTATTATTGGCGCCCAGGCTATTGTATTGAGCCGGTCTTACACCAAGTGACCCAAGATGCTGAAGGCCGGTCGCACATTAACTTCTTTCAATACGTATACTGAATGTTTCCAAAACTTGCGGGGCAAATCCCCTCCTAACAAGTAACCATACATGCTTATAGCAAGTTACTAAAAGGTTCACTCTCGAGCAAAGAAAACGAACTAATTGAGAAATTTGCATTTAATTCTCACTTTACACACAATACAAGAAACACAATTCGATCGCCAATTTGGCTCATTGCACTAAATAAACAAATCTCTTTATACTCATTTCAAGGCTGTGTCGAATCGTTCTCACCACTCACCATCCTTACCACGATCTTGTACCTTGAGCTATCAATTACTTTTATTCAACTTCATTCACACCATTCACGCCCCTCTTTAGCTCGACGGATTTTGTGAATAATTAGCGACAGTTACTGACGCCGTCTTTATTTGAACCTCCCCCGAAGTCTTGTATTTTGCACACCCACTTGACGACCCAACTTGACCGACGGCCGTCTGCTACCGGTTTCAGAGTCCTTTACCAGGCAATTAAACTCCCCCAACGTACCTCCTCAGTCTCAAATTGCAGAATATCCGCATCACTGGTCATCAGGCCACATCATTATGAGGGACGGGAAGACTCACCATAACTCCGCCTACCGCAGTACCAGTTACTCTCAAAACTAGTCACTGCTAGACGATCCTTACACTCAGGATGCTCTCATTCACTCGGTCGCAACCCGCGACCGTCCTGCTACCTGCCTACCGCCTTGTAGCTCCTTCCAGGCCCCTCGGTTCACCATCAAACATTCTCAGGCTTCTAGCACCTCTGATGTTTACTCCACCTAGACCTGAACTAGAGTGAGCGCCTTCCACTCGAGTCGCGAGTCATCAGCCTGCTCTCCCAGCGCCCCTACCCTCGGCAGACGGAACTAGGCCTCCCCCCCCCTCCCCCAGGCCCTCCCCTCCATGGCCAGTGGAGAA